>PVIU01007620.1:0-90319 GCA_004026605.1 Ondatra zibethicus | reverse complement strand
GTGAAACACCTTAAGGAGTATAGGTATTAGCTCTTCTTGGAAGTTTTGGTAGAATTCTGCATTAAAACCATCTGGTCCTGGGCTTTTTTTGGTTGGGAGGTTTTTGATGACAGCTTCTATTTCCTCACGACTTATAGGTCTATTTAAATTGTTCACCTGGTCTTGATTTAATTTCGGTATATGGTATTTATCTAAAAAAACTGTCCATTTCTTTTACATTTTCCAATTTTGTGGCATACAGGCTTTTGTAGTAAGACCTAATGATTCTCTGAATTTCCTCAGTGTCTGTTGTTATGTCCCCCTTTTCATTCCTGATCTTGTTAATATGAGTATTCTCTCTCCGCCTTTTGATTAGTTTGGATAGGGGTTTGTCGATCTTGTTGATTTTCTCAAGGAACCAGCTCTTTGTTTCATTGATCCTTTGGATTGTTTTCTGTGTCTCTATTTTGTTGATTTCAGCCCTCAGTTTGATTATTTCCTGTCTTCTACTTCTCCTGGGTGAGTCTGCTTCTTTTTTTTTTCCAGAGCTTTCAGATGTGCTGTTAATTCACTAATGTGTGCTTTCTCTGTTTTCTTTATGTGGGCACTAAGTGCTATGAACTTTCCTCTTAGCACTGCTTTCATAGTGTCCCATAGGTTCAGGTATGTTGTGTTCTTATTTTCGTTGAATTCAAGGAAGACGTTAAGTTCTTTCTTTATTTCTTCCTTGACCCAGGAGTGGTTCAGTAGTTGACTGTTCAGTTTCCATGAGTTTGTAGGCTTTCTGGGGGTGGAGTCATTTTTAAATTCTAACTTTACTCCATGATGATCCGATAAGACAAAGGTGGTTACTCCAATTTGTTTGTATCTGTGGATGTTTGTTACCGAGTATGTGATCAATTTTCGAGAAGGTTCCATGAGATGCTGAGAAGAAGGTATATTCTTTCCTGTTTGGGTGGAATGTTCTATAGATGATTAAGATTAAGTACATTTGATTCATTACATCTGTTAGTTCTCTTATTTCTCTGTTAAGTTTCTGTCTGGTTGACCTGTCCATTGGTGAGAGAGGAGTGTTGAAATCTCCTACTATTAGAGTGTGGGGTTTGATGTGTACTTTGAGTTCTAGTAATGTTTCCTTTACATATGTGGATGCTTTTATATTAGGGGCATATATATTCAGGATTGAGACTTCATCCTGATGGATTATTCCATTTAAGAGTACAAAATGTCCATCTCAATCTCTTCTGATTGATTTTAGTTTGAAGTCAATTTTGTTCGATATTAGTATTGCCACACCCAAGTCCCTTAAATAAAAGATTTTAAGACTAAGGATCAATTATCACACAGAAATCAGTTTTGGCCATATAATTACTGTACCAGCTCATCTTCCTGGCTTTATAATTCTCTAAAGTCAGCTACTCATAAACTTTCTAACAGCTGAAAAGAGGAAACACTTGCCACTTCCTCAATGGAGAATAAAGGATGTTGTTGCTATGTTAACAGTCCAGTGGAAGAGACGATTAAAACTAACACAAACTAACTCTTAAACTATATTCTCCAAGGGACAATTTCTATCTACAGCTCTCGCTTTGGTCTCTCTTTGGTACTTAGTTTTTCCATTTCTTTCCTCACTAGCCTCATTTCTTCTCATGATAATACTATTCCCTGTCACTTTGGGTATTTTAGGAGAGATTTAGAGAAATAACTTGATGGTCACTAAACCTGCTGTTTCTACTGAATTTCCTTAGGTTTCCTAGTATTGTCTGGTGGCTTAAGCCTCAGCATGGATCATCTTTTCAGAATCCCTCTTTAAAACTCCTATTCATCAGGATAGTTAGAGGACTATCATTAAGTTGATGAGTAGCTGACTTTTGAGGATTCTAAAGTTCATCTAGTGGATGAACACTTAGTTCCCGGTCAAATCAAATAGCTTGTAGCAATTCACAGACCCCAACCTGTTGCCAGTCAAATAAAATCCACTTGCTTTTCTAACATTATGCTCTTCTTTCTCCTTCTTCCACAAGAGATACCCTTTGTAGTTTGAGCCAATGGAGAGAGAGAGAGAGAGAAAGAGAGAGAGAGAGAGAGAGAGAGAGAGATCCATTGTCATAAAACTTAAGGATCAATGTAAATATGGAGTCAATGTGTAATACTAGTAATTAATAGAATCAAAAAACTCCAACAAATCCTAGCTAGTAATTTATTAAATTAAGTATAGTAAATGAATCAAATAGATTCTAGTTCCAATTTTAATATTACCTCTTCTGGCAATTTGAGAAAAGTATAGTGGATAATATCTAAATCGTCAGATCAACTTCTCATTAATTATTTTGAGTTTGGAATGTGCATTGTATGTGTGCCAATTTATATGAAAACTTTTCAATTCTGCTATAATTTTCAATGCTGCTAACCATCGAGGGTAGCAGATGATGTGGTAAGGCTACTTATGTTTATTGAATTGTGTTTTAAATTCATTTAGAGAATAGAAAATAATTTTACCACAAAATTGTTCTCATTTAGCACCTCATCATTGATACGCCAACATCAATACATCATCAAAAACTACATACACATTAAGACATACTGACATAAAAGAGATTTGGAAATTGTGTTCTGTTCACTCATAATGTAAAATTTATGCCTACTCATTTCTTTCTCCATTTTATTTAATGTGAAAGTCAATCTTATGTTTCAATTTATGTTTACAAGTTATTTAAAGTTTTATTTATTTAAGCATAGTAAGCGCTATGGGAAAGTTTAAGGCAAACTAAATTATATTCATCATTTAGACTAGTTTTTTAGATTATGATAAACAATATCAATAATTTTAGTACCATCATGTTACAACTTTGAATCAAACCAAAACAGAGTTAATTTGTGAGAAACAGAGGACTGAATTGCTAACGTAATAAAAATGCACAAAGTCATTCTTGCTTGATGAATTCATTCCTGATATTTGTCTAGACTGAAATGAGTATAATTTTATTCAGTTAAGTCATGACAATAAAAACAATTATTTAGGGGCAAGCACAACTTCATTTACCTCATCATTTATAATGTTTGTGGTCAGTTTTGATGCTGATTTGTAAGGTTTTAGGAGAAATCAAAAGTTGGGAGCATGGAGGTGGGGGGTAGAGGGAAGGCAAGAGGGGGAGAAAGAGGGGAGAAAGGGAGCTTTGGGGAGAGCTTGGGGGAGTGGGATAGTTGAGATGGAGGAAGGACAGATATGGGAACAGGGAAGGAGATATCTTAACTGAGAGAGTCATTTTGGGGTTGGCAAGAGGCTTGGATCTGGAGGGGTTCCCAGGAGTCCACGGGGATGACCCAACTAGGACCGTGGGCAGTGGAGGAGAGGGTGTCTGAACTGGCCTTGTCCTGTAGTCAGACTGATGACTATCTTGAATATCACCATAGAACCTTCATCTGGCGACAGATGGAGATAGAGGCAGAGACCCACATCAGAGCACTGGACTGAGCACTCAAAGTCCAGTTGAAGAGCAGAAGGAGGGAGAATATAAGCAAGGAAGTCAGGACCACGAGGGGTTGGTTCACCTACTGAGATAGTGTCCCTGAGCTAATGGGAGCTCACCAACTCCATCTGGACTGGAACTGAAGGAGCATGGGATCAAACTGGACCCTCTGAATGTGGTTGACAATTGGGGCAGACTGAGGGGCCAATGATAATGGCACTGGGATTTATCTCTACTGCATGTACTGCCTTTTGGGGGATCTTATTCTCTTTGGATGCATACGTTCCTAAGCCTAGGTGTAGGGGGGAGGGCCTTGGACTTCCCACAGGGCAGGGTACCTTGCCCTCTCTTAGAACTGGAAGGGCATGAGAGGGAGGGTGTGGGGGGAGTAGGAGGGAAGTGGAAGGAGGGGAAGAAGTCTGAATTTTGATTGATATTGTTTATAAAGTAATAAAAAAGAAAAAAATTTCAAAATAATTTTATAATGTACTGTTAAAATCAAAAACTATTTTATCATCAGGATGACAGCTGTCTGCAGGGGTGTTCTGACTACACTGCCTAGGGAAAAACAGGTGTCCTTGAAGTAGAAACAGAATTCAGAAACTACCCTATGTATGAACGCCAGCACTATCTACTTCTTAACATATGAAATTAAACATTCAATCTGGTTAGATACAAAATACAAAAAGAAACAAGTTTAAATATTTTAGTCATTACTCTAAAACAATTTCAATATCTATGTATGCACAGTACTGACTTCTGAATTTGTTTTCTTTTCTTTCATAGCTGAAGAAACGATAGATATTTAAATCTTTAAGAAGATAGCTTTCTTGATTTCATATATTTTATCACTTTATTACTGAATTTCTCTTACTCCTAACTGGGGATATTCACATTTATAGTATTATAAATTTGCAACTGTAAAGAGAAATACTTCTTATAAGGTAGCTTAAAGCTATTGCCAAAATGTACTCATGTCTATTTTAGCTGCTTACAAATCAGTTAAAACTCTACCTTTATTAATTTCCTTGAATATTTTCTGTACCTACTCTCAAAATTCTTGACATAGTTAATATTTGTCTAGATAACTATGGTTTCCACTTATGATTGTATATCAACCTTGTATTCTTTACCCATGTTATACACATATATATTATTTTATATTCCATTGATTTTTTAGTTGAAGTGTTTTACAGTTGAATACAAACATAGACTTTAGGGCATTTGATTCATATTCATAACAAACATTCACACTTTAGGAATTGCTTCATCTGACTACATATAAAATTTAAAAATTTGCATTTCTTAATTTTTGATTTTGCTGAATCTATTCAATAATAACACATATAGATATTCTAATATGCTTGATAGGTAAAGGTATAATACAATAAATCAGCTATGACAGACATCCATTTTCCTAGCAATGTTTTGTCTCTTTGATATTCAGTTATATATATATGTGTGTGTGTGTTTGTGTGTGTGTGTGTATAATAGATATATGCATATTTATATATATATACATGTATATTTAATGTGCTAAATCCATAAACAAGTAATATGTAGTATAGATATGACTATTTCTAAATACACACGTATTTCTGAATGTTTACTAAGTTTTAGTACTTTTATTATTCTAAGGATAAAGTATTTAATTTGGGATATGGAAAAAGAGAAAATTGGTTTTATAGGCATTAGTTTAACCTAAATGTATCATTCAGAAATTCTGCCAGTAGACCTCTGTATCTTACAAAAAAGTATAAAACACAGATATAAAATAACAAATAAAAAGTTTTCAGTTGTGTTTTTATAAATATAAATATAAAATTGATTTATGCTGTCTCCTCTTGTGGGAGGTCCTTTTGTCTATGTGTTCCTTTTACTGGTTAATGAATAAAGAAATTACTTCGGCCTATAGCAAGGCAGAACTTAGCTAAGTGGGGAAAACTAAACTGAATGCTGGGGGAAAGAAGGCAGAATAAGGAAAAGTCATGTAGCCCTACCAGGGACAGATGCCAGAACTTTACCTGGTAAGCCATAGCCTCGTGGTGATACACAGATTAATGGAGAAGGGTTAAGTTAAGATATGAGTTAGCCAGAAATATGGTAGATTCTTTGGCCAAGCAGTATTTAAAATGATAGAGTTTCTGTGTGATTATTTCAGGTCTGAGCTGCTTGACAGCCAGGAAACAAACAAAGAATGTTTTAAAACAGATTGGCACTCCAATGCATGCTAGCTAAATCTACTTAAAACCTGAGAGAATATGGGTAAGGAATGATAGGCACACATACACACACACACACATACACACACACACACACACACACACACACACACACACACAAAGAGTTTAATGCAGTTTTTTGCTCTGTTTGCATTTTTTTTTTCTGGACGGGCTCTGCTTGTGGTCAGCATGCTTCAGCTCCTTTAAGAGGCTCTTACTGATGCAGCCATAGCAGAAAAAGTAAGCAAATGGTTTTGAAATGGCAGCTTTCTGGGCCATGCTGCCAGTACAAACTCTTACAAGGTCAGCCATGGAGCATTTAGTGGGGTTTGTGAGCAGAGTGCTACAACTTGCTTAAAAGCAATATAAACATGCTGTATTCCTAAAAATGCGGCTGTAAACATAGCTCACACTAAACAGACCTCCACCTTGCCTTGTTGTACTGGGTGGAGCCATAAAGCAAAGCAGTCTTAGTAATAGTAATGATGCTTAGCCCCTTAATATTTTAAGAAGGACTACTGGAAAGAAAAGGATTTCAGATACACAAGAGGACAGATTCAGACATAAAAGATCTCTAAATAAGAAACAGTGTGTTTAAAAAATGTACGTAGACTTGGGAGAGAGAAGAAAAAGAGTAAAGAGACAGTAAATGTATTAAAGTAGTAAAGATAATAAAATAAATATTAAACTATTAAAAAAAGTAAAAGAGTAAGAAAAATAAGACATGTAAAGATAGAATACACATAGAGAGTCTGGACTATGTATGTTATTGTGTTTTCTTTAAATTTTTTGACTGTGAAGGAGCTAAGTAGCCAACATAAGTATCTTAAAGGTTTCTTGACTTCAAAATATGGGTCTAAGGATATGTGGCTTTGGAAGAGAGGTTCTTTTGCTTCCACAGAGAATAAGAACCTGTGAATTGCTTCTAGATTAATTTGTTTTGATGTACCAAGACCCCCAAAAGATCATCATGAACACTCCCCAAAATTACTTTACCCAACAAAAAGCAGGGAGCAGTTTGGAGAAAGCTATGCCCAAATTCTAAATGATTGTTTATAAATGTCTGTTTACATTTGAAGGAGGATATGCTATATAGATTTGCATTGGTATGGATCTTGCCCTATTAATACAAATTTAATTCAATCTTATATATGTTTATGTGTGATACATAAATATGTTCTTGATTAAGGTATTGGAATTGTACAGCTCATTTAAAAATGTAATGTATAATTAAGAAATATAGGTTAATTTATATAATTATGTATATATATAATTATATAGGTTAATTTATAATAGTAAAGTTTGTAGTCATGTTAGTTAGGTTTTCCAGATATATAGAGATATAATTCAGTTAGATAGGTATTCTTCAAATCTTTCAGAGACCTTTACAATATGGCATTTAAATGTTTTAATAACTTAGGATTTTTCATGACAATGAGACATATCTGCTCCTGACAATACCAATTAATTCAAGAGGAATATGGGCATCAAAGAGTCTCCTTATGGAGTTGTTTTTAGCCATTTGGGCAAGAAACTGCTCTTGCCTGGACTGTTTGATGGTATGCTGTATGAACTGGACATGCAGGACCCACAAAAAAATGACTGCTGAACTTGCATAAAGGTTAGATGTTCCTTTGGTATTCCTGCTTCATGAAAGAGACCTCCAGACATTCTGCTGGACACAGAAAAAAGTGTCTGACAAGCTGCCAATGTAAGTGGACTTGTCTTTGAAATTTCCTGGTTTGTGGAAATGTCTGCTGGACACTATGAGCCTGTAGGCTGAAGACTGGATGCCACAACATTACAAAGATCTTACAGAAGATCTTTGGGTGGCTGCCCAGGCAGTAAGATGTCTCTGTCAAATCTAGAGTTTTGGAAGTTTCTTACAATGCACGTCCTGTTTACGTAGGTAATATTTCCTTCTGGAGTCTTTGATGTAGTTGAAGGACTGATAGCTGTAATTTTCCTTAGTTATGATAAAAGATAAAATAGATATAAATATTGTAAATGTAATCTTGCTTAATACCTGTTTTGTTGTATGTAATTTTAATGTTAAAATCAATATCCTCCTTTTTATTTAAAGAAAAAAGGGAAAATGGTGTGGGAGGTCCTTCTGTCTATGGGTTGCTTTTATTGGTTAATGAATAAAGAAATTACTTTGGTCTATAGTTAGGCAGAATTTAGCTAGGCAGAGAAAACTAAACTGAATGCTGGTAGAAGGAAGGCAGAATAAGAAGTCATGTAGTCCCACCATAGACAGATTGCAGAACTTTACCCCGTAAGCCTCAGCCTCATGGCAATACACAGTTTAATGGATAGGTTAAGATATGAGTTAGCCAGAAATACGTTAGAGTCATTGGTCAATCAGCATTTAAAATAATATAGTTTCTGTGTAATTTTTTCAGGTCTGAACTATCAGGAGGCGGGAAAAGAAATAATCGAACTCATATAACATTCTGTAATATTTTTGTTTATGTAATTTGTATACATTCAGAAGATTAGCTATGAAGATTAAAATTCTAGGATAGCCTGATATATAGTGAGCTCTGTATCAAAATGCTCACAAACTAAAAAAACAAACCCATTTATTGTCTTATTATAGGTGAAATTGTATTGTTTGTGCTTTCTTTTAAATTCTACAAACATAAAAATTAAATAGAAAATCCATTTCAAGTCGTTGCTTCAAGAAAGGCAAACATCTAGAATTTTTCCAAGCACAATGACATGTTTAAACTTTTATTTTAAAACTTGCCAAATTTTATAACTAGTTATTTTCTTGATTTGATTAATAATATTAAATGGTAGTTCTGAAGTATAAATTAATTTGTGGACATATATTTACTGAAATTTTATAACTTTATGTAAATTTAAATAACAAAAATTTTGTTTATCATTAATGTTAAATATTTTGTAATTTGTATGTCAAGATATAAATAGCAGGGGAGAATTTGTGAAAAAAATGTATATTTATTTTATAATTTGTATTCTGCAATTGCAACTAAAATTAATGGAAAATATCTAGTAAAATCCTGACAGTGTCAGAAAATATTTCTGTTCTTTTTTTAATTAAGATAAATAAATTCAAATCTTATGACTAAATATTTCCACAATCTTAGCTCTGGGAATGTAATTTCAGAAGGATGAGATTGACATATTTAAAATTATGTACATATGGATCATTTTAAGAAGCATTTTTAACCTAATTACTGAAATCCTTTCTTTTGTTATAGTTATATTGAGGATGATTATATTTTGTAAATATGAGCCTGTTACACAAAAGGCAACTATTACTGAGTTCTAATTATACAAAAGGCATGGACTATGGACAATTTTGGGGTGATGGGTGTTTCAGTTAGAGAGTGATAAATACATGGTTCGATTTGCTATTTTTCCTCAACTCCACATAAATCACTTGAAACCTTTCACCTTGGTTACAATAGAAAGCAGAAATATTTCATGAAGTGTTTGAGTAAAACACTCAAATACTGTTTATCTGGGGTTAAGTATATACAACCAAGACATTGTTAAAATGTCAACTTTTTACTGGATCAGTACTACATAAGAATGGTTTAAGCTAACTTTTATTTATTTCTGAGATAGTGTCTTAAAAATGATTATAACACAGGCTTCCCTTTCCTTTGCTTACACTGTTCTCAAACTCATGCCAACGTTTTTGTTTTACTCATCAGGCCCTAGGATTACAGCATGATTCACCATCCTTGCCTTGTAGGATAATTTTCAATTTGTTAGTATTCCATTCACAAGAACATATTGCTGTATATTTAATGATATTGTATTCACAGTTTCCCTAAAGGTGAGATTTTGTTTCCTGTTCCTGCATGAAACTACAGTATTATTCCCTATACAAGTTTGTTCAAGTTTTTCCTATAAGATACCAAAGTTGAAAAGCACTCTGTATCAAATATATTTGGAATTGATTATTTGTTTAAAAACATGATTATTAGTTACTCTATACTATTTAAGACATCCTTTAGAAATTTTATATATAATTTTTGTTACTGGAACTTGTCCATTCATTTCTTATTTTAATTATACAATTGGTTAGGCATTATTTCTAAATGCTTTTGGCAAGCATTCAGTGCTTAAAACTGTTAACTGATAATTCTTCGCTTTTAAAAACCACATATTTAAAAATATTTTAAAGTTTTTGCTATAAAACTAAACTCCTAGATTGTTTCCTCAAATATTTTTGATTGGTTATTGTTAAATATGTCATTCAGAATTGAAAAATAAAATTATGTTGTGAATTAGGAGCCAAAACAGAGTAAAACATAAATAAACAAAACTTTGTCATTTTAGTAGTAACATACAAAGATAGTACTGACATCTGTGTTTTAGGAGTGAAAATCCCAAATGTTCTTTGCTTGTATAGCTCACAAAATCATAATCAGGTACACTAGTAATTTTCTTTTCTGATTTCTGCATATATTTGCATAAAGTGCGATTCTAGCAAAAGTGTCAGATTCTAAAACTGAATTGCTAAGTGGAACTGAAAAACTGTTATTGAGAAATTATCAAAAATATTTGAGTTAAGAAATGAATTACTTTCTGTAATTCCACTGAGCTTTTCAATTATTTAAGAGTAAGATGAGTTCTAAATCAGTTAAATATTTTTTAATTTGCATTGTGTCATTCAAATCAACTCCATTTATCTTTGAGTATACACATGCAAATAGATTCAATGAAGTATTTTTAAATATGTTACTAAAATGCATTTAAAAATGAATACTTAGGTTTTAGAAGGTACATATATCAGGAATGATGATTCAATGATACATAAAACTAAATAGCTTGCTATTAGTATTTTCAACTTTATCCCAGGTTTCTTATAAAATTCCTAATAGTTCTTTTGAGTAACCTGACTAAATGAATAAAAACTTGTTTCTCACAATATTTTTCTTATATGAATTGAATCTATTTCAAAGTTTTCACATCAGAGTCATCTTTCTAGACCCACTTTGACATTTGGAATGGGGATAGCTATGTAAAATTTTATATATACAAAAAATATAGAATTCTGTTTCACTTAAATCTTAATATCTACAGGCAAAAAATAAAGATTATTTAAATAAACAACAGTTTTGCTTTTAAGTAAAAACCTAAAAATAAAATGAAAAGTAAACTTTTTAAGTAAAAAATATGAAAAAAAAGAAATGAGAGCATTGTGGGTTTCTATGATTCTACTTCATTCCCCATTCCTAGACTGTTCCCATTAATGCTTGATATCATCTATTAATTTGCATTTCTTTTAAACTATTTTGGTTATAATCATTCTCTCCAGGACAATTATGCATATATGCAATATCTTGAACTACTATGACTCTTTCAGACTAGTCACAACTTGCATTGGAAAGACAATATCCATCCTGTTCTTGAGAATCCTTACTAAATGGGCACATCTGAAACATCAAAGGTTTTAGGGGCTGAGTCTGGTCCACTGTATATTCCTAACAACATCCCCTCTGTTTCACCCAGAGGAGAGTCATCAGAGGAGTTTTCCTAATGCAATAGTCATTTCATTGATGGCACTAAACAAGTGAAACTACAAGCAGCCAGCAATATAACTTGGGTAATGAAGGCAAGGGGAGCAGGTAGCACATATGTTCTTGGGGTAATGTCCAGAATTATGTAGCGAACTATCCATCATCTTTGTCAAAAGTGGCCTAAATTTTCCAATGATTACATTTTGGTCAAACGAAGAATTTTCTCCTTATATTTTAAAGCTTTGTACCCAGAAGAAGTCACATAGTTCCTGGCATTGACTGACTTAAAGATATTTCCATTGTTGGTGTCCAACTCAATTTATACTTGATATAATTTTTCTATAGCATTCTAAAACAGTTTCCAGAGAGGGAAATATAATTCTTCGATTCATGTCAAATGTGTTTTATATTCAAAAATATGTTTTAAAACCAGAAAAATGTCTGAAATAAGCAAAAAATATTTTCTGATGGTTTCATGTTTTAAACAACTCCTCCATATTATTTTAATCCTTATTTGTAAACTCACAAGCAAATTACATATGCCTTTATATCTAATTAAATGCATCACTTAAAAAGCACTATAGATAGTCAGGATTATGACAGCAATTTTCATATCCTGTAGTGCTTGAGAAAATAATTCTTCCTATGGTGGAGGAGAAGAGTAAATATTCTGTTCTTTTATATTGCTATTGCAGAGAACTCTTGTGGTAAATTTAGGAATGAGATATTATTATTTATTAATTGATATGAACTTCAGATGTTAAAAATGCCAATGCTTTGCAAACCATACAGCATAAAAACATCAAAATAAGATCTTTGTAAACTAAACATTATTCAAAGCCATTTAAATTGTTTTGGGGTAGAAGTATGTATGATTTGAAGTCTTAGTTTAATTGATGTCAATCTAGGTGGAGAATGGCTTCTCCCTCTTATTTCTTTTCTGAGTCTTCATAAACAAGAAAAATTATATAAATGCCTAATCTTCAACTACATCAGAGATGTGAAAACAAAATAATATTAACTGAGTATGCAGAAAGGGCAAACAAGCAACTTAAAAAATATGAGAAAGACAGGAATATCTGGGTGCCTGGACAGTCACCCAAAGCTCCTCTGCAACTTTGGGCAATCCATCTTTAGCATATAGACTTAGAATATTTAATAGACTTCTTTGATGCAGAATATTCCAAATTGTTGTCCTACCTTGTATTATCAAAGATCAGCAGTCCATTCTTTTGTGTCCAGTTTGTACAGTATATTGTGTGAATTTGAGTCATGAGCACTTTATTGTACAGTGACTAACCTTTGCCACAAAGAAAGAAAACTTTCTCTGAAATTTGGAATTTCTTCAACACCCATCATCTTTCTGAAGAAGATTCATGCTGTCCGGAGTAGTGTAGTAGGAGGCTGCTTGCTCATTTCCTGACCATCCTGACTTCTGAAATAATCACACAGAAACTATATTGTTTAAATCACTCCTTGGCCAATCACTTAAGTGTATTGCTAGCTAGCTCTTACAACTAGAATTAACCCATTTCTATTAGTTTATATTTTACCATGAGACTGTGTTTTGGCCTATTGGAAAGGTTCCAGATAGCAGCTTGCATCTTTCCCCTCTGGTCACTACATGGCGTCTCTCAACTCTGTCTTCTTTCTCCAAGCATTCAGTTTAGTTTTTCCCACCTAGATCTATTATGCTAAGCCACTGGCCAAAATAGATTCTTTATTCATTAAACATATAAAAGCAACACATATACAGAAATACTTCCTACATCATCTCCCCTTTTCTGTTTAAATAAAAAGGAAGGCTTTAATTTTAACATAGTAAAATTAGATATACAATACAGGTATCAAGCAAGAATTACAATTTTTATATCTAGTTACAATATTTATATCTACTTTATTTTTTATCATAGGAAAAAATAATTATAAGTATTTATTCTTCAAATCCATAAAAGACTCCAGAAGGACATAATATTATGTAAATATACAGGAAGTACATTGTAAGCAACTTCCAATACTCTAGAATTGACAGAGACATTTCACTGCCTGGACAGTCACCAAAAGTTCTTTTACAACATTGGGGTATCCATCTTCAGCCTACAGGCTCATCATATCTGATAGAGTTTTCCATGAAGCAGGAAATTTCAAAGACAGTTCCACTTACATTGGCAGTGTGTCAGTCACTTTTCTCTGTGTCCTGCAGAAGGTCTGGCAGACTCTTTCATGAAACAGGAATCTCGAAAAATAGTCTCACATTTAGACAGTTCAGCAGTCATTTCTCTGTGGGTCCTGTATGTCCAGTTCATCCAGCATAACATCAAGCAGTCCAGGCAAGAACAGTTTCTTGCCCAAATGGCTAGCAAACTCTATAAGGAGCCTCTTCAATGCCCATCTTCTTGTTGAAGTAATTGATGCTGCCAGGAGCAGATGTGTCTCATGTCATGAAAAGTCCTAAGTTCTTAAACATTTTAAATGCCATATTGTGAAGATATCTGAAAGATTTGAAGAATACCTATCTAACTGAATTATATCTCTATATATCTAGAAAACCTAACTAACATGACTGCCATCTTGGTTATTATATATGACTATCTATTGACCTGTATATCTTAATTCTACATTACATTTTTAAATGGGTTGTACAAACACAATACCTTAATCAAGAGGAGTAATACACATATAACTAAATTAACTTTAAATTTGTATCAATAAACCAAAATTCATACCAATGCAAAGATCTATTGCATATCCACCTTTAAATGTAAAGTAACATTTATATATAATATTTGGGAATTTGAGTGTAGTTCTCTCCAAACTGGCTTATTTTTCTTTACTCTATTACTTTTTTTAAAATGTATTTTATTATCTTTCCTCTTTTAATCTATGACTGACTCTACTTCTTTATATTACATTTACTGTCTCTTTACTCTCTTTCTTCTCTCTCTCAAGCCTACATACATGTTTTAAACACACTGGGTCTCATTTAGAGGTCTTTTATATCTGAATCTCTTCATATTTCAGATCTGTAATCCTTTTCTGACCAGGACAGCTTCTTAAAATGTTAAGCACTTCTTAAAATCCTAAAGTGGCAGCATTGCAAGGGCAAACACAGCCCTGACTGCTTGCTCCACCCAGTCCAACATGGTAGAAGTTCATTCAGTGCCTCTGAGACTGCCAGATCGGAGCCATCTTCATCACCTCAACTCTGATAACCAGTTGGCCCATGCTGCCACCAAGTAACTTGCAGCATGCTGTCCACAAACCCCATTTAAATGCTTGGCCTCCTGAAAGAGCCAGAGTTTATACTGGAAGAATGATCCAGAGAGTAGCCCTTTCAAAACCAATTGGCTTTTTTTTTCTGCTACTGCTGAATCAAGAAAACCTCTCTTAAAGGAGCCATGATGTTAAGTCGTGCTTAACTTTGTTTTTTATTTCATGTTTTATCTTTTTTGTTTTGTTTTGTTTTTTGTTCTGTTTGCCTAGAATTCCTTCCCCAACTTTCTCAGGTTTTAAGTGGATTTTAGTTGGCCACGTTGGTATGGATTTGTTGTAGAGGTGGCTTTTTTGTTCCTAGCTCATCAGACCCGAAATAACCACACAGAAACTATATTATTTAAATCACTCCTTGGCCAATCACTTAACTGTATTGATAGCTAGTTCTTACATTAGAATTAACACATTCTATATTTATATTTTACCATGGAGCTCGTGGCATCTTGGCAAGGTTTCAGCTGGTAGCTCCTATCTTTCCCTTCTGGTGGCTACATGGTGTCTCTCAACTCTGCCTTCTTTCTCCCAGCATTCAGTTTAGTTTTCCCTACCTAACTCTATTCTGCTAAGCCACTGTTGAAACATCTTCTTTATTCATTAAGCAATAAAAGCAACACATATATAGAAGGACTTATTACATCAGAGCAGACAAGCCTCCTTAATATAAAAAAGAAACACATCTTAATGCCATAATCTGATTATCTCTGATGTGTTTTTAAGACAACCTGTTTATCTAAATATATTCTTGTTTGACCTTGAAAGCATACCTAACATGACTACAAGTTTAATTGTAATAGGTGACTAATTGCTAACCTGCATTTCCTTATTACCTTAAATAGTTTATAGTGATAACTTTCAAGGGCTAGAAAATTTCATTACATTTTTAAATGAATTGTACAGGTACCATACCTTGAACAAGGTTAGAAATGTATATACAGTTTGTTTAACAAAATTCATCTTAATTTTGTTTCAACATACATAATTTGTATATAATATACAAAAGCCCAATGTAAATATTTAAAACTAGTATTTACTTTTTAAAAGTAGACCCAATAATCTACCCCTTTTACCTATCATCTCTGTATCCTTCTTTCCCCTTTTCTGTCCTTTTCTGGGTTTTTATTATTCCTGTTACATAGTAGCAAATATCAATTTTTATACCATGGTATCCTAGGACAGAGGATCTGAATAACCATGTTCACTCCAAAAAGATTATGAAGGCTAAAAATATTGCTTTAAAAGTACCAAATTCAACTAATGATCTGCTTTAGGGCAAGCAAGGGATGAGAGACATTGGAAGTGACAGGCATTCTTGATTAGTCTGACAAGCTAGAAGTTGTGACTAATTATTTTTGACACCATTTCCCTGAAATAAAGTTGACAGAAAATAAATAAATTGTGCCAAATTCTATTATTCTGGCAAACTTGTTTCTATTTTCTCAACATTCCTTTGTGTTTAAAAGTTAGAGTAAAATAGCATTTGATAAAATGTTCCAACCATATGAAACCACTCAGCTGTATATTTGTATGTACTTGTAGAAGTTAAATCTGCGTGAGATATCTATACATATTCTTTTCGTTAGTATTTTAAATATTGTAAAATCAGACTGTTAATTGCAAGTTTGTATTAATTAAACAATTTTTCCAATTAGTTAGGAGATTACACTTGTATTTCATTAATTTCTGTGTCCTTGGTTTAACCTATCATATCTTGTGTGACATTGTCTAATTTTGGTAGTAATTTTTAAGGAAAGTATATGTTAACTATATTTAGTTTACACAATCAGACCTGGCAAATAAAAATGAACAACTTTATAATTTGTGATAATAAAACAACAAAATGATTTGTCATTTGATTTGACAATATTGATTTGACAAATAAACAACAATGATTTCTCAAAATATGTGTACATATTGCATAATGTTTAAATCAAGGCAAGTATATCTATCTCTTCAAATATTATTATTTGTGGTTAAAACTTTCAAATTATTTCTTCTCACTGTAAATATGAGCTGTATATATTTTTATTCTTACTATTATTCAATAAAGTAAAAGAATGGCTCATTTTTATAGCAAGGACTTAGACCTTATTGAGTAGCTTTTACCAATATTTTAAAATATAACATTTTGCTAATCTTTACAGAATTCCATATTATATACATACAATATATTTTATTATGTCTGAGCCTATTTCTCTTTTAACTCATCACAGACCAATATGCCTTGTTATATTCAGTTCTCCTAATTTCATATTCTTTTAGAACCGAATATGGCTTGAGAAAAAAGAATGTCAATATAATAATGCCTAATGATAGTCTGTTATACTCAGAGGTTGGTTCCTAACCAAATGGTCATCAGAGAGCCTACATCCTCTACTTATGGAAAGAGATGCCAAGACCCACAGCCAAACATTAGGCTAAGCTTTAGGAATCCTGCTGAAGAGAGGGAGGAAGGATGTAGGAACCGTAAGAGTCAAGACATCACAAGAACAAACAAGAATCAACTAAACTTGGTGCATAGGAGCACACAGAGAGTGAACTGATAACCAGGAAGCCCAAATGGGTCTGACCTATGCCCTCCTTTGTGTATATGTAACAGTTGTGTAAATTGATCTTCTTGTAGGAATCCCAACAGTAGAAGCAGGGGTTGTCTCTAATGCTTTGTCTGGCTTTTAGGACCTTATTCCTCATATAGGATAGCTTTTCTCAGTCTTAACAAAAGAAGAGGTGCTTATTTTTACTAAAACTTGATATGCCATGCTTTGCTGATATCCTTTGGAAGCCTGACCTTTCCAGAGCAGCAACTGAGGAGGAGTGGAAAGGGGGTAGAGAGAAGGTAGGGGGACTAAGAGAAGAGTAAGGTTAAGAAATTTCAGTTGGGTTGTAAAATAACTAACTAAATGTTAAAAAGAAAAAGAAATTTAAATAGAGGTATGGTGGGATTTATTGTGTCCATTATGCTTAGATGTTGGGCCATCTAAAAGAACATACCAAGTCTTACTAGTTACCATGACTTTAAAAGTACTGAATTTCCCCTTCACAAACAGCCATCAATTGTCAATAACTCAATAGCTGGAGTTGGGTATCTCATGAGCTCCCCCCACTCCATGCTTTCCTCTATTTTTCACAGCCTTTGGTAGCACAAGTTCTACCATTCTCTATTCCAAGCATGAGTAATATCATACAGAATTTGTATTTCTAAGCTTGAGTGACGGCTCTTAAAATTAAAGACTCACAGTTCTACTTGGTTTTCCTAATTTTCTTTTGAATAATGGGATCTCCTTCTTCTTTTTCAATTTTGAACTGGATAATATTCCATCATACAAATTCACCGTATTCTGTCATCTATCATTAACTGGACACTGAGATGCTGCTATGAGTTTGCCTCCATGTAGCTTCTTTTGCTTAGAGCTTTTGGTTTTACATATCTGTCAAGTGTGCTACTAATTTATAAGAAAAATATCTTATTACAGTTTTATGATGTTTTACTAAGTAAGAGTTTTATTCCTTGTCATATGTCTGAAGTCAGGGGAAGATAGATTGATCCAGTGTGTGCTTTGTGGATAATGTTCTTGTGAAGAAGTTTAATTGAAATGCCATAGATAGGATAATAAAATCATTTGGAATAAAATTAAAACATAACATTCTTTTTTAATAATAAAATTACATGCTATGTATCTCAAATGGTTTCCTTAGATAGTTTTGTATATTATTGATTCTTGGTCTTACAACATATGCAAAACAGTGGTTATGAAATGATACTCTATAATTATGCTTTTCTGTCTCATTTTAAAAATTAATGTAACCACTATTAATTTGTTATTTGTAAATTGAACAACTGCTAACAGGGAATTTGTGAACAAGTTTTATTGAAAACACATTGGTAACATTCATATTATTACTGAAAATAAAATTAAAACTTAGAGAATATAGCTCAAATTGAAATTTTATTATGGCTATTTTTAACAGCTGTGGAAAATGGTTTGGACAGCAATTTATAAAATGCCCATCAAAAATATGCTCAATGATTATTTTATGCTGGAAGTTTTAATGTGATTATAGATCATGCTTCTGAAAAACTCAAGTTGTATAAAAACAGTTTTGCTAATCTTATTAAATAAACAGCAGAAAAATGAAGTACTTGGACCTGCATTCGGACATTTATCAACTGCACAATCATAGATACTTAGCTTTTGCATGAGACAGTGGAAAGAATAAATCAAAAAATTGAGTTTAAAACTTGATGAACAAACAATTCTTGAGTATCTTAGAAGAATCTCAATGTTATTTTCTCTACAGTTAGGTCTATATAGTTACAGAACTCACCATACTAAATATAAGAAACAGATGAAACATGAATACAAAGATATGTACTGTTCAACATTGTGAAGGTAACAAATGATCATTGGCATGCAGTGGGAGCTTGGATCAGGTATAAATACATTAGTTTGCTTCCAGTGATATTAAGAAAACAGACCCTAGTGAAATAATTTTTAAATAGTTTGTATAATAACATAAAACAATGGAACTATCAAGAAGTTAAATTTCAAAAGCAGTAAATAAATATCTAAAGGGGTGAATTGAAAGCTCATCAGAGAATTTATAAGAATTATTTTTGGTTCTGGTAATTGCACCTGGGAATTTAAACTTGCTAGAAGGTACTCTCCTGCAAAGCTATATGTACTTTTCGGACTCCCTTAGCCAAGAACTTACAAGCAATCATAATTGCTTTCAATAGGTGAATGAATGAGTAAATTTTGATACCAGCATAAAACAAATGTTATACTAAAATAAAAATAAATTATCAATCAATAAAATACATAGAAAACCCATATGTCTGCATTATCAATGGAAAGAACACAACTTGTAGTGATAGGTGATATTATTCCAATTATATGAAATTCTAGATACAATAGAATTATTAATGTTTTCTAGTGTCTTAAGCAATGAAAAGAGGTGGGGCAAATTAATAGGACTATTTCATATTGCACTATAATATTTGATACATGTACTTATAAAATTCTCACATTGATCGAATGTATAGTAAAAGCAGAGGCAACTCTAATATGAACATTATTTAATTGTATCATGTAAATATATTAGGTAATCTAATGTGATAAATTCACCAAGCCTAAGGCCCTAAGTCATGTGAATCTCTCTTTATCTCTCTTTTTCTGGTTCAGTGTGAATGGAGCAGAGTAGAATCCAGTACTTGTCACTAATTCTTTTTTAGATTTTAGATATCTCTACAAATACACAACTTAGTACATATAAATAGTCAAATTGGATTCATAAGCAAAAATATACATGTGCCCATTTTTTAACATTCACTTTTAGTAAGTATGGGCCATTTTATATTTGGACAGACAATGGTCCACATAGCAAGGAGATCAGTTAACACTGTGTAAGTAATATCAACGATGGTGACTCACTGGCTTTCTGATATCTGTATGATTAAGAAAAAAGTTTAGTGAATTATTCCTACATCATTAAAACGTTAAAAGGACAATAGAATCTCAACAATCTATTCAAAACTTTTATCTGATTAAATATGATAGAGGAAAAGATGAATAAAAATAAAAGCACTCTCAAAATATTCAGAATGCTTTGAAAATTTTGTTGGAGAAAATAGATGAAATTATAAGATTTTGGGAACCAGAATGAATCTGCTGAGTAATGAATAGGAGGATCTGAGGTGCAGAGTATAATCTGGGAAGACATTCCATCAGCTGACACTTATCCTCAACACTATAGTGCCCCTCAGATACTTAACAGGGCTTGCCATTTCCAGGACATTATGCCATGTTTGAAGAAAACTTTGAGATAAAGGTTATATTCATGTTAGTTCAACACACTCACCTGAAAATAGGAAAGAAAATTATTAGAGAGAGATAATAACATTCATATGGAAATTCAAGTCATTTTTTTCAGTAATGAATGTGCAGTATAAGAAATATATCATGGTATGAAAATTTAAGTTTTTTATATTATTTTAATTCTTTTCTGCAGGGAAGATGTGGGAAGATCTTCCCTGAAAAGGAAGACAATTAATGAAAAGAAGCAAGATTTGAGATGGCCTACAGTCAGGCTTAATAAAGGAAAAAGAAAAATAATCAGCTCTTATTTGAACACTTGTTTTAAATTAGCTTATAAAGTAAAAGTCAGATTTACTAGCAGTAATAGAAATTAAAATATGTCCCCCTTGTCTTCATATATCTGAATAAAACAAGCTTTTCTTTTCTGTCAGTGATCTACCTTGATGTACATGCAGAGAATGGTTCTTACATTCTACACAATTTAGCTCAAGACTCATTTTTCATATTAAAGAATCTTCTTGGAAATAATTAGACTTTTATTTTTTCATGTGAAATTTGAGATTCAGAAAAGTTTACTGTTTATTTTTGTCAATATGAAATACATGAGTTCAGAGTGCAGTTTATGTTTCTGTTTTGCAAAGAAAAAAAGACAAAATGAACAAAATATCTCACATGAATCTTTGGTTTAAAATACTGCTAGTTCACATGCATCATTATCAAGGAAGTGACGGCTGTCAAATTAACTTGAGTATTCAGTGGGCTTCAGCTGACAGATGTATCTTTGTCAGAGAGGGAAAGAGTGACTTAATTCACTAGAAGAAAAAATCTCAGTGATTAAATGTATAAACTTACTTCAACCTGAATAAAAAACACAGAAGTAAATTAAAAGGTAAGTTGTAAAGAGCACAACCGCTCACTTTCTGTGAGTAATTACAAGATGTACAAAAGACATTGTGTGCACACTTTATTTCTTTGAGCAGTAAGGAAAGGTACTGTACCATCCGACAGTTAAGGAGCCTCATGTCTAATGTGATGAGGAGGAGTCAACTTCACACTGAACACAATATTTACCAATGTATTTATGTTGAAATGCTTTAAGGAAACACCATTTTCTAAATGTAAATCGTGATATGGTATACAAGTTATAACTGGCAAAAGATAATTAAAATTGCTGTTTTAGGAAAAGAGATATTTCAGAATAATGTTCACAGGATAAATGGGTATAATCCTGGGAGGTTTAACAAATAAATATAATTCAGACAAAAACGGAAACCGGAAAGGATATTAAAGACATTCTCTATATGGAAATACACATTGAGGGATGAACAAAAGGACTAATATCAGATGGAGACCACATGTTCATTTCCTGGCAGCCCAGGCCAGAAATAGTCACACAAAAATTTATAAAGCAAAACATGGCTTAGCCTATTAATTTGGGCTGTTATTAAGTAAGTCTTACATCTTAAATTTACCCATTTCTATTATTTTATATTTTAACACAAGGCTCGTGGATTACCAGTAAGATTTCAAGGCATCTGTCTCCTTCTGCAGCTGCATGGTGTCTCTCTGACTCTGCCTT
The DNA here is from genome assembly GCA_004026605.1 of Ondatra zibethicus. NCBI lineage: Eukaryota > Metazoa > Chordata > Mammalia > Rodentia > Cricetidae > Ondatra > Ondatra zibethicus. The sequence continues at coordinate 68,479 of PVIU01007620.1, read as the reverse complement.
TTCTCTTCTATCTCTTCTTGGAATTTCCACCTTGTTCTATTCTGCACTGACATAAAACCAAGCAATTTCTTTATTAACCAATGGTAATAAAACTTATTCACAGCATACAGATGGGAATCCCACATCACCTCCCCATTTTTGTCTAAATAAAAAGTTTGTTGACAGAGATTCTATCCTACCCAATCCTGCAGATATTCAGTCTCAAAGAAACACACAGAGGCCTACAATAATTATAAACTGTTTGGCCTATTAGTTCAGGTTTCTTATCAATTAACTCTTACATCTTACATTAACACATAACTCTTGTCTGTGTTAGCCACATGGCTTGGTAACTTTTAACAGTGAGGCATTCTCATCTTACTTTCTCTGTGTCTGGGTGATGACTGCAGAATGAGCCTTTCCCCTTCCCAGATTTCTCCTAGTCTGGTCATCCCACCAATACTTCTTGCCTAACTACTAGCCAATCAGTGTTTTATTAAACTAATACAAGTGACAAATCTTTACAGGGTACAAAACCATTTTCCTACAATTCTTCCCTTTATGTTTTCCTTTCAAAACCAGAACTCTGAATCTAATCTCCTTTATTCAACTTTTTCCTGACCATTATCCTTAACAACTTATAACTAACACTCTAAACAAAGACAAATATCCATAATTCTGTTCTTGGAAATGTGGGCATAGTTTTCTAGGGTACTTCTTGCTGATTGGGAGCACTGATAATCTTATGAGGCCCTAAAGAAAATTTAGAATTATGGTTAAATCCTGACTGAAATATTCTATAAGTATTGATCATCTCAGACAGCAGTCTTGGTGCTGTTTTGTATGTTGAACTCAGAGGAAACTGCAATAGAGTTCTCTGAAATGTTGGGTCATCTGGGCCATCCACTCTATCAGAGATTTTGCAGAGGCTCTTTATTGATCAAATCTAATTTTTCTTTAAACAGAATGTATCCACACCCTCTCATTTTGTTTTGTGGAAATGAAAACAAAACCTCATTTTCAAAGTAACATATCTTTTGATTTAAATTTTGAAGTCAAGGCATTTTTAAAAGATATAAGTTAGATTAATCCAGAAGCATTTATAATCAAATATCTTTTAGCAGCTGTTGCTCCATCCTCAGTCATAAAGCAATTCAAAGACAACACAATAACATGCAGTATCCAGATTCTCTGTGAATTTTCCCTCCTTAAATGGTTTTATTTTAAACTATGTTTCTTTTTTTACTTTTTATTTTTGTTTCTTTGAAACAGGGTTTCTCTGTGTATCTTTGGATGTCCTGGAACTCACTCTGTAGACCAGGCTGTCCTTGAACTCACAAAGATCTGCATGCCTCTGGCTCCCAGTTCCTGGGATTAAAGGTGTGGGCCACCACACACAACTAATCTTTTTCTTTCTTTCTTTTTCTTTTAAGGGCTTTATCCTTTTTCTTTTCTATCACAAGCCTAAAAATGATGTTAAACACAATATATACTGTTTAGAAGTTTTTTTTTTCATATGAATCTATCTTTACGGTATATCTCTCTGTTTCTGATCACATGAGTCTTTAATTTGCTAAGCAATATGACTAGAATTAAAGCTGTGGCTTTGGCAGCTGGATCCACCCCATTCTTTAGCTTTCTGAGAGTCTAGTTTCATGGCAGATGTACTGATGGGATCCATATTTATTGCCACAACTCTATGGAGTTTCAAGGTCCCTGCCACCACCAAGAAGCATACTGTTGTCTATTCATAAACATCATTTAAGTGTTTGGTGTTGGTGCCTCTTAAAAGAGCTGCAAGGCTTTTGCAGCTAAAGCTGAGTCAGGAAGGCTCTCTAAAATGAGACAAGCTTGTCTCTAGCAAAGAGAGCTGACATGAGAAAATGCTACCCCAAAGAAGCCATGCTTAATTCTTCTACTTTACATCTAAAATTACTTCCCAACTCTTTCAGGTTTTATGTGAATGCAGTTGCCCACATTGGCAACAGTCTTTTTTTTTTTTTCATTTCACGTTGAATATTTTATTTTATTATTATTTTTTTTTTGGCATCAGTCTTTAGGCAGAGGATGTTCCTTCTTTCCCAAACACCCGGGCCTGAAAAGATCACACAGAAACTATATTAATTTCAAGACTGCTTGACCAATAGCTTAGGCTTTTTACAAACTAACTCTTACATCTTAAATTAACCCATTTCTATTATTCTATGTATTGCCACAATGCTGTGACTTACTTGGTAAAGTTCTGGCACTTCTCTTCTTTGGCAGCTACAGCTCTTCCCCAATCTTTTAGGTAATTATAAATCTAGTTATTTAGAAATAAAAATCAAGTAAAATCATTTTTATGTGTGTGTTGTTCATAAGCAAAGCATGAAGCAACATGAAGTGTCATGATTCAATACACCTGGAAAATTAATACATAGGATACAAAGCATAACTACAGTATGGAATATAAATAATGACAACAATGGCATCTCTCATTGACTGCCTATTCTCTATATATATCTTATCCAGTATGATTATATTTTTCCCTGCTATAGGCTGAAGCAGCTTCTTTTATCAGCCAATGGTAGTAAAACACATTCACAGCATACAGAGGGGGAATTGCCCAACACTTGACCAATAAGTAAACTGAAATGATGATATTCTATCTCTATATGTGTGTGTGTTGTATGTGAATCAAAAAAACTTTATAAAGTATTAGTGTTCTTCAAAGAAAGAAACAAATCAAACACTATATATGTATAGTGACTTGATAAATATATTAGGCATGGATGTATTTTAAACACTCGATATAAACAGAATAGAAAAATGTACCAAGAAAAATTACAGAACAATACAGTGTTGTTTTAGTCATTTTTCTCACCAGAAAAAGCATTTACAAAACAACAGAGGTAGTCATATTTTTTGGCTTGTGGTTTCCAAAGTGTCAATGCATTGCAGTGTGGAGGCATTCTTGGAGACAAATCAGTTCACATCAAGTTAGAGAAGGAACAATGAAGGGAGAGACAAAGACTCTGTTAATTTCTTGCTGTTTTATTCTGGTTTTGACCACTTCCCATCAGACCATACCACCTACATATATAGTAGCTCCTTTGCTGAGATAATATGCCCTAGAATGTTCTCTCAAACACACCTACAGCTCTTCCCCAATCTTTTAGGTAATTATGAATCTAGTTATTTAGAAATAAAAATTAAGTAAAATCATTTTTATGTGTGTGTTGTTCATAAGCAAAGCATGAAGCAATGTGAAGTGTCATCATTCAATAAACCTGGAAAATTAATATATAGTATACAAAACATAATTACAGTATGGAATATAAATAATGACCACAATAAGATATGTAAAAAACTGATAGGTAAATGGAGGAAAGACAGTAATCACAGAAGCTGTTGGAGTTCATGGTCAGTAAATGATGGAAAAGCTTACCTTAAAGAAGTAATATGTGAGAACCGTCTTGAATTTAAAATAGTTTAGAGTAAATAAAACAACTCAAGCAGATCCAAAACGTGCAATATTCTGAAGGTAAGAAATAAATTTAACCAGAGGAATTCGAAGGGTTTGTTGGGGGTGGTGAGAGATGGAGAGCCAATGAGCAGAATTGATGGTCAGCAGGAGGGTTACACAGATCCATGTGATCTATTTTGAGGAACTAGACTTTATCTAAATACTAATGAGTATCTGAAGGTTATTATGTGAAAATTACTTGGAACAATTTTAGTTCAATAATTTGAAATAAATAAAATTGGCTTGAGATCAAGAAGATAACAGGAGTTCAATTCAGTTATTAAAGAGAAATGTATCATTGGCTGCTCCTAACATAGGAGCAAATGGTATAGAAAATGGGATGCTATCCAGAAGACCAGAAGGGAGATGAGAAAAAGATGTAACAATGTTGTTAGGGTACAGTGACTCTTCTAACTGTGATGATTTAAAAGTAAATGAACTGTGTGATTTCTGATTATGGTCCAGAGATTTCTGAACCCACTATGCAATCATCTTTGTGAAGAAAAATTACTAAAAGTGAAACATGAACAAAAACCCCACTAATTTAAAGACACATGTCCAACGACCAAATTCAAAGCTATGTATTATATCAAGTAAGGTTCAAAAAGTTTCCAAATCAGAAAGCTTATATAGAAACATGCTTTACATTCAGAATCAGTCTCCTTTTTGCCAGCTTGCTCACTTGCTCAACTGATGTTGTTTTACATTACAGATATTTATGACCTTTGATGTAACTTCTATTTCCAGATTTGGAGCATTTATATATAAATAAACATTACCCTCTTTTCGATTGAAAGTATGGACTTGATAAGAACACTCCTTAATTCATGAATTAAGGATTTCCTATACTGTGAAAAAGAAAGTGAAAGTCTTTGTATATTGCGTCATCACCTGCAAACAATAATTATAACTGGTAAAAAAAAAGGTGTCATTGTAAGGAAATAAAACAAGTGGATACTAGGTAGTCTAAACCTTCCTCTATTAGCATGTCTGGGTATTCGCACATGCGGGAAGAAGCAATCTGGGGAAATGTGAGCTTTGCTAGCCTGCTGCACTAGACAATAAGCCCTCTGAGACAGGTAAATTGAATACCTGACTATACGCATTGTAACAGAATGAATAAGAGTAACTTTTTATTGAATGAATATATTGATGGTTTAGAGCTAAACCCATTCTCCATAGACTAATTTTTATTGAGCCAACTTTGCCCAAGTCATTGCAGAGGATGTTGTAATGGATAATCCTTTTAAGAATGCCAGACATCTCAGAGTGTCTCAGGATTAAACTTAATGATGTCTGGAGAACTTCCACAGGAGCTTGTGTGTATGTGTCATTCTCCTTCATTATATTGTAAATCCGTGAATTGAAGAGACCATATTTTATTCACTTCTCTATGCTTCATAGCACCTTAGTAGAATACCTTGCCCTTAATAAGCTAGAAATACATATTAAGTTGAATATAGTTTCCCCTTGCTTCAAAATCAAGCTCAGATGTCACTTTAGCAGGACTTTCCTGGATCTTCCATGCAGAACTGATTATTCTCTGTGCTGTAGCAGGGATTGACTTTGGCAATAAGAACTAATATGCCTTTTAAATATGAGTATTTCTCACCTTCACATAGAAGTGTGTATATGATTGAAATGAATAACCTATAGTTCTCTCTCCTTGTACATATTAATATACAGAAAGTGTATGGACAGAGCCATCTTTATCAGAGAAATATACGCCTATTTGTATATAGATAGAGATACACAGACAGAGACAGACTTAGAGATTGACAAAATATAAATTTGAGTACTCTATAAATACTACATAATGGTAATTTTAGTATACATATATATGTATATATATAATATGTGAGTGCATAGAGCCATGAAAATTAAAATGATACCAATTTCTGTGACTTCTTTGCTAGTTTCCATGAACAAAGTCAGCACTACTCCTTTCTCCACACTGATGTCACCCTTTATAATAGCTTGCCTACTCAGTTTACAACTTCAGGAACTTTATTCACAGTCATCCTGTGAAGTATAAAAGATGAAGCAAGGGGTTCTATATTGGTGGCAAATTGAGATGTCAATTGATCAGGATACTTCCTTTAGATATGGTCATTTTTGTCACAGGGAAGAAGAGTTGTCAGGGAGTCCTTGAGCAAATTTCATCCCAGTATCCACTTTCATAGGATATATGGATAGCAGTTAGTCTATCTCAGAGATGTAGTTACAGTTAATGATCTTACTGAAGCCTTCAGGATACATTTTTTTTTAAGCTTCCATAGTTCATCTATAATCACAGATTGAATTTCCCTTGTTTGTCATCTGTGATCTTGGATGGTCAGAAAACTCAAAAGGGCCAATTTAAGAAAGAAATAAAAACTCAAGACTCTCTTGCATGTCCCTGCCATGCCAGCTCTTCACGATTTGCTAGGTATCCAAACTTTCTCTTTCCATCCTGGCACCCCACTATCCCTGGGGCAGTGTAATCTTCTGAAATTATAGTGTGATTTCTCTAAGACGCAGAAAACACAAGCCATTTCATTTCTATGCTGCTGGGGCAATTGAACAAAAACAAAAAACAAACAGCCAAAAACAAACAAAAACAAAATAATAATTAAAAAAACAAGTGATTTTAGTCTCCACACATTCCTGGGATAACTGTACCACTAAAGGACATCTTGTCTGAGGCATCTCAACTTCTCTACATTCAATGAGCATTCCAGTTTCTTGCCATCACAGGAAATGCTGGTAGCATTTCAAGTAATAGGCAGTGTTGGTCTGATTCATGTCTACCTAACCCACGCTTCCTTCCCTCCAAGCCTGGGCCGTGTCTGCCCATCTATAACTGGAAGGCCTCAACAGTCCAAGGGAACCACAGTGTTTCTTTAGATATGTTGTTTCCAGACCCTTCTCCAGGTTCAGCGCATTCCAGACCCTCTGCAGGAACAAGGAATCCTGGGTTCTTTCATTCCTAGACAACAATGGGTAGCTTTCAAGGCCTAATGAGTCCAACCCCTTTTGCAACTCTTTGGCTTCATTGTCTTTCTACCAAACCCATGTCCCATGTCCCACCATAGCCCATGTCCAACTCTAAGAGCATGTTCTCATCTCCTTCTATGGGACACCTCTCCAAGTAAAGACATACTGGCCACTTTTTGAGCCTCTGTACCCTGACTTATCTGTAACTCCTGAACATCCCAGCACCCCATCCTTCATCACCAGAGCATTACAACCTACACTAGAACTGGCTTATAATTTCCTGCCTAAATCCCCAGAGTACCCCGTCCTCAAAATCACATGTCCTCCCATCTATTCTCCCTTCTACTGGCATTTCAGACTTATAGTCATGAGTGTTCCCCACCACACATTGCAGGGCATCCTAGTCTTTCCTCTACTTCTAATCATGGTGCATCAGCATACACATGGAATTCAGGTGTCTCTTCTGCTGTAGGGTATCCGGTCCCCTTCCCATTGTCAGGGCATAGGATTACTCTTTATTTTCAAGGCACCACAGACCTTATCCAGGTAAGAAGGAGATCAGTTACTTTTATGCCCTAGATACCCTGATTCCTACCCAGGTTTAGTGACTCTCACTCTGGTTGTATATAAATATGATTAACATCGACCCAATCATATTTTTTATTATATCTTGAAAGGAGGGTTGTTTCTTTCCCCTCCTTCTGTATTTCTCTTTCTTCATCATCCCCAATTAAAGTCTCACATGTTTCCATTTCTCATTTCATTCTTCTCTTTTCAGCTGTTACATTGTAGTGTCTGTCCATCCTTCCTTGAAAATAACTTTCCAAGGCATTTTAGTAATTTCCTGAACTCAGTGGTTATACCAAATGAAATGCATATGCCTGAATATTAAAAAAGTATCCACAAATGATAGAAATCATGCAATGTATGTGTTTCAGGATCTGGGCTACCACTCTGAGAATAACTATTTGAAGTTCCATCCAATTTCCCTGTGAATTTCCTTTTTCCTAACATCTGTAAATGGACCACAAAGAACAGGCATTCGCTTTTTTCTCCCTCCATATCTAGGCCTGAAATTGCCAGGAAATTTTATTTGTTTCTTTATTTTGTTTTATTTTCATTTTTTGTGTTCACTACTCTGAAATAAAATACCAAATTAGTTTTAATTTGAGTTTCACTGATTGGTTAAGGTTATTGAACATTATTAAATGTTTCACAGTCATTTTCAATTTATATCTTGGAACTATCTATTTAGCTACATATCCCATTTCAAGTTTGGGTGCTTGCGTTGTTTAAAGTTTAGTTTTGAGTTCTTTATGTATATTGTATCAAATTTTCTGTCAGATATATAAATAAGACAGACATTTTCTATTCTGTAGGTTGCCCTTTTGCTTAATAGTTGAAATTCTTTTCTGTTTACATCTTTTTAGTGTCTTGAGTTCCCAGTTATTTTACATCTTAATCCGTATGCTCTTGGAAAGTATTCATCTCTGTCAATGTGTTCAAAAATTCTCTAATTTGTCCCCAATCAGATTCAAAATGTCATGTCATATGATAAGGTCTTTGAACCACTATGAGTTGAGTTTTATATAGGGTTGGAGATAAAGATCTAGTTAAATCTATTAAGGGAGAAAATGGACCAGCAAGATTAAGAAGAGGATAGATGAGAACATCAGAAAAGGCACAAAAATAAGAGAGCAAACTATGCATTTAAATGTCACAATTTAACCCTTTATATTTTATGATAACACTAAAAAGTCAATAAAAATAATTATCTTATTTGGCCTGGAAGGTTGACTCAGTGGTTAAGAGTATTGTTTGCTTTTCCAGGGGACCTAGATTTGATTCCCAGCCTCTATATGGTGGCTTACTTTTGTCTTAGATACAGGTTAAGCAATCCAACTTCTTCTGGCCTCAAAAGGTACAAGTGGCAATAGTAGAGCATAGACCAGAATGCAGACAAAACATCCCTGCACAAACAATAAAATAATAAAGTAAGAACCAATAAACTACTATTTCTTTACACTTTCGGGTTTTTTTCTTTTGTTTTGTTTTTGTTTTTTGTTTTTGTGTTTTTTTTTTTTTTTTGTTTTGTGGGTTTCTTTGGTTTTTTGTTCTTGGGGGAGGTATTTGAAACAGGGTTTTTCTGTGGTTTTGGAGCCTGTCCTGGAACTAGCACTTGTAGATTAGGCTGGCCTCGAACTCACAGAGATCCACCTATCTCTGCCTCCCAAGTGCTGAAATTAAAGGCATGTGCCACCACTGCCCGGCACTTTCAGTTGTTTTAAATTACATTAAATATACTGGGACTTTTGTATCACCAAATCTAGGTACACACAACTTATTTTAATGGTGTTAACTGAATTCATAATTTACAAAGCTAACTGAATATCAATAGGTTAAATTGTATTCCATCATATTGTGAACATAAACAAACTATCAGTGTAATTAGAGATAAAAATAAGAAATTGTTAAAATTATGTTTTAATAGTTTAGTGAAAAATACCCATGACTTACTGTAACTATTCATGTATTTGAAAAAGATAAAACTTGCTAATACATTTTAGTCTACGTATTCCAAGATCACTCTTCTATTTCCTGTTTAAAATTTTATGTTATTTAGCCTTCAAATGCTAACTTTGTGGAGATTTGTATTTTATAATGAGTGGTTCTGCATACAAAGCTAACACAAGTTTTACTGAACTGGTAAGAAAATGTACTATAATCAACCTCAACCAGAAACAGACAGAAAGCAAAGAGTGGGACTTTACATAAATAAGACTATTTAAATAAATGTATTTGCTTTTTGAAAATCAAAGACACTATTTGTTGGGACTACGTAGATGCTTCAAAATCTTGATCAGAAAATATAAGCCATATTTGGGGTAAGAAAATCTATACCTCTTTTTCATGGCTAAAACTAAAACCCTAAAGCAAGATACTAATAAATGAGCAGGCCCCTGCATGTCTCATGTGTAGAAGCGACCCTAAAAAAGAAATGAGGCTGAAAATCCAGTGCCTATTGACTTTGTCAACCTGGATCAGACTTCAAGGAGTCTAATAAAAGGAGGTTTCTTCCCAGTGTAGTTAAGTCCAGTATAATTTTGAAAAAGTCTCTTGGTCTAATACAATCCCCACTGTAAAAGGACATATAAGTACACTAAAGCTCATTTCAGGGTACATGTGAATTCTCCCAAGAAGATGGGTTCTAGAGATAGATTACTTATACTGTCTTGATGGGGGAATCTCTGTTAACCAATCACCTTTAAGAAGGAGAGCTTAGTTAAGGCGTGGCTACCTGGAGCCCAGGAAGAATCTGGGAAGGTCCAGGTGCTCGCTCTCTGGAAGATTCCCACTGGACACAGGAACTCGGACTTCCCATTCTTGTGGCATGAGTTTTCCCTTATAACAATTAAAAATATAATTGTTTATCTTTAAGCTGGCCTGGTTATTTCCCAAATTGAGCTAAATTCTACACTATCTTAAGGGCCTAAGAGTCTGGTCCTATCAGACAGATAGAGGTCATTTGGGCTATTATCCACTTCTGGTCTTGGTTGTGGGAACATAGGGGAGCGACTTGCTATTAGGGTCATTTAGATTACTAGCCACCTCCAGTTCTGTTTGTAGGAGCTTAATATGACCTGACCCAACAGATAACACAGGTCACCATGCAGTTAACTACTCCCAATTTTCAGGTTTCTGGATGGAGAAACAAGATTTCTATCATTTCCTTTGGAAAGACAATCCTGTGTGTTTAACAGTCCTGGTTTCTCTGTAGATCTGTGGGTTCAAGGCTCCCAACAATTAAGAGGATTATTTAGTTTATCATTTTGGATCCTGAATTCCCCACAATGAACATTCTTATCCTTTCAGACTATGATAGGGCACTGAATTCACCATATGAGAAGTAATAGGAAGAGAAAAGTCACATGAAATTACCCATTTGCAAGAACAGTCTTACTGATTTCCTGGGCAATGTCTCCAAGGCCTAGTTACCTTCGAAGAGTCTCTTCTTTTAAACGTTCTCTCATCAATTAACACAATCATACTAAGGATTAAGTTTGCACAGGAACCCTCAGAGGTCAAACTTCACTAAAACATGGCAAAAGTTTTTTCACAACCTTACAGGGAGGTATTGTTCCACTCTCCATCATGGCCATTAACATTATCCACTCAGTACTTTTGAACTTTTTCAAAAAATAGAACTTTCATAGTTGTCTAGTACATAACATTGCCTTCAGTTGTTCGATATTTATGCAAATAATGTCTTTCATTTAAACTCTGAAACTTTGTTTTCAAAGCTATGCTCTCCTCTTCATTTTCAGTAGTGTGCCATACCTTTACTTCATGAATTATTAATTGCTTCCCTGCGTGGTGTAATTCAGCATATGCTCACACAGAGTTTACCTTCATCTTCTCTGATATTTGTTCCTCTTTTCCTGTGTCCCTACTCCAAATCTTCCTAAGATTTGGAAAGAAATCTACAATTTTATTCAAATACAAGAAAAAAATGTTTCACGTCTTTGATGTGTTTCTTTAGTGTGGCTAGCACGAATGATAAGTTGTCAGAAATTACTCCTTTGTTTTGCTGAACCCAGAAACCTAAAACATTATTTTTCAATGTAACTGTCAATCTGTGAAGCTGATGGTTGAACACTAATAGGCTCGAAGGAGATTGCGAGTAAGAGGTTGCCTACAAACTATTTTAAGTTCAAAGCCATTTGTAGATTTCTGCCAAAGAAAGAATGTGTTATTTTAAACAACATTAACAGAATTTTTTCCATAATAACCCCTTTTAGGATACATTTGAATTTTTTGTAGATTTAGTCTCATTAAACAAGCCAGGCTAGCTTTACAATTTTCCTGCGTCATTCTCAAAAGTGCTTGAAATTAGCTATGTGTCACCATGTTTGCCCTTGTTATTTTTATTTTTGATGTATACATATTAATTTGCTTAATAATTACAGATAATATTCAGTTTTATGTACATATGTACATACAGGACATAATAAAGAGAACATCAGGGAAAATATTTGTGTCTGCTAATTGTAGGTATTTATTATCAACATTAGATTTTTACATACTTTAAATATACTCAGAAAGTGTATGTCATTACAATATTTTGTTATGTTTTCTTAAATCCAATGAAATTAAATTAAGCATGTAACAAAGTATGCTTGTTCTAGCAATGCCAATATAATGTTTGATACTATACCAGTGATACTTACGTTGCTTTAGTGTTAATATTATTTTTGTTGTTCCTATGATGGGCACCAGACTTTGGCATTTGAGCATAACCATAGACTGTACTGATGAGCTATTTATATAAGACTATATTCTTTTCTGAATCTAATTCTTTAACCTAGTAGATAGAATTCAAGATTAGAATTCAGCTTTGACTACACAAAAAGGCCATTTACCCTTTCTTAAAACTTTAATCATAGGGCTTAATTTTAAAGAAGTTTGGATTACAAGTATTAAACTCATTCTCAAATCATTTTATTGCCTTATTATTTCTTGTCACCTAATTGGATTCTAGTGAGTGTAATTAGGTTCAAAATTCAGTGATTATGGAAAGACTATGCTTGTTTAATGCACACATCCTTCCCTGTGGTCTTTTCAAATTCTCAAACTTAATCTAGTGGATATTCAGTCGCCTTACTAATTACTACTAAAAAACAACTCAAAGCACATTCTCTACTGATGGCTGGTTAATGCTTGCATTTTCTTTAGAAAAGACAGCATGATTAAACTGATAAAAGAGTAAAAGACGATCATTGTCCAATAGTGTTTTTTAGTATGGTTATATCCTGCTCATTCTGTACATGAGTCGGTGAAGAGTAGGAAGTCAATGATACCTTAGTATGTTTTTAGAAAATCAATCCCAAAGAATGAGTTGATATAATCTAAATTGCTTAAAATTATAATTATGATCCATATTCAGGCAAATTCTTCTTTGTTTAATATATATATTATCTCTTGACATTTTAATAAAGGTAAAATAGAGGCAAATGGAAATGAGTAACTTCAATTTTATAAAGATTATGATTTAAAATTCATTCGAAGTCCCAAGACATAGCTTAAGATGTGAAGGTACCTTCCTCTTCCAACATTGACAGATTGAATGTCATCTCTAGAACCCACAAAATGGACAGAAATACTCCTAGAAAGTGCCCTCTGAATACATGAATGCCACAGCATGCTCTCCCACCCTCTCTGGGATTAAAATTCTTCCTCACACAGATAAAATAATATTACCAGTTTAGGTGATTGTTTGTATAAAGTATTGTTCAAGGATGAGAAATTGTGAATGAGGTGGAAATGCCAAATAATGCAGACTCAGAACAATTGAAATGACAGAGTATATCTGCCATATAATACCTAGCACTCTACAGTGAGAGAGACTAGAAAATATGTATTTCACTATTTATTACTTTTGGAAACAACTCTGTGAGGGGAGTCCAAGCATACTTAGGGATTTCTGGCATTGCACTTCACTGTGTGGCAGATAATACTGTGGAAAACGCAGATGCTTAATGAGATAACGTAAATGCAAGAGGTGGACTTGGGCCCTGGAGAAGCATTGCCCTAGTAGCAGCACTGGAAGGTGAGTGCACTTACTTTAATGGGCAGAATAGACAGAACAATGATTATAATGAACCGACATTTATAGCTCTTTTGCATTGGTTAACTAATCATAGTATTCCCAGAAGTGAAACAAATGGAAAGTCTACTAAGTTCTTGCTTGATCTGTTTAAGTGGGAAAAATTACGACAAATGAAAAATCTTACTTTCAATCTCATCATCAGTAAAACCTGGTCTCACAAAGAATTTTAGATGAGCCAATTTAAAAATCCCAAGTCCTTCAAATGAAAGGGAGGCCAAGTCCCAGAGAAGAAGAATTTTTAAAAAAAAATACATTAATTATTATTTCATCCTTTATCCATACAGCCATTTAACAGGGTTATTGCACTTTGGAAAAAGTACATAATCATATATTTCAACATCTTGTAGGCATAGGATGTGAGCTGACAGGAATACTGGGAAATCCCAGTCAGTATTTTGGTTGTCCAGGCAAGGAACACCCTTCAAATTATCAGGGCCTCATGAATTTTTAGTCAAAATCTTAGTATGGTGCATGCAATGGATCCCAGACTCACACTGTATTTATTTCCCAAATATAGGCATGTGTAATTAGAATAGATAGATATATTTATCAATTAACAGAATCCCAATATTGTTGCACTGATCTACAGACTGAAGGTTACTTTTGTTGGAAGACCAGATGGAATCCATTAGAACTGTTATCAGTGGGGAAAAGAGAGAACCAAAAAGAACAGCACCTATGTGGAAGGTTCTGGTTGTAGAGCTGCCACCAAGGACTTAAAAGATATGTATGCAGTGGGTCCTTTAATTCTCCAAGTTCACATGTGTGTGCAGAAAACAGGTGGGTGCTGGAGATTGATTCAAATTCAAGTTGTTGTGCCAGATGTGGTTTCTTTACTTCAGCAGATTAATTTATCTCTTGGTGTCATGTATGCAGGAATTCATCTCACAAGTTTTCCCCACACTTTCACATAATGACTATTAGAAGCAATATGTTTTCAGTTAGTGTTTCCAGCAGTACATATTAACTGGGGTATTTTGATACTCCAGCCTTGGGGACAGCTTGATTTTCAAAGATCCTGATCACCATTGCTCTACCAAGATTCATATCTGACGTTTTTGTTGACCAAAGGGTGGATTTACCAAGAGTAAGAGACTCTAAACCACTCAAAACTTGTTGGTAAAGTGTCTGTTAGTCTAAGAATGTGAAGTAAATCTAAAGAAACTTGAAGCATCTTGTACTTTAATAAGTTATCTAACACCTAATGATGCATTATCCATAGTCTTTGCTATTGAAGATAGATTTATTTCATAATATATTATAATTACACTTTCTCTTTCCCCATATCATCCAAGGTCCTCCCCATTTCTCCAACCCACACAAATTCATACTGTTTCTTGATTTCTGTCATCAGAAACAAACAGGCATACAAAGAAAAAAGATATTAAGTAAATAAAATAAGGTTTAAAAAAACTTAATGGGATAATACAAACAGAACAAAAAGAAAAAAACAAAGAAATTCACATAGACACACATTTACATAGACACAGAAAAATTAAATTAAGAAACTAACTTAGAAACCTTAAGAAAAGATCACTAGGATAAAAATAACGAAAAAATCACATATAATGCATTACAAGACAAAAATCCTTTCAAAAGCACCATTGAGATCATTTTGTATTGGCATTCTCCTGGACATCAGACCATCCCTTAATTATGGTTTGTATGCTTAGTGGAAGGAAACTGAGGAGAACAATTTTTCCTTTGCAAGCTTCTAGGTTAGAGCTGGGGGCTTGTGTCCACTTCCCCTCTCAATTCTGGAAGGCTTCTGTATCAGAGCTGTATCGGCCCATCTCAGTAAACTTAGCTTTCCCTAGTTTTATGATCCTTCATCTGCTACCCAATACACTAGAAATCCTTCCTTAGCTATCAGAGAATTTTAATTGATTGCATTATAAAACATTTAAAATCTTGGGAGCTGCACAGCTCGACATTGGTTACATTCTGCACCTCACCTCTCAGGGACAGGTGCTTTTTTCTGGATCTAGGCAGGTTTTTTTTTTAACACATTTTAGAGACAAGGTTTCTCTGTGTAGCTTTGGAACTCAATCTGTAGACCAAGCTGGCCTTAAATTCACAAAGATCCTCCAGTGCTGGGATTAAAGGTGTGTTCCACTACCACCCAGCTTTGACTTTTTTTTTGTTTTTGTTTGAGTCTATGTATAGGTTTGATGGCAAAATGTGGTATTCAGAATTGATATGAAGGGGGATCAACATTGTCTGGTTTCACCTGTGCCTCAGAGAAGGCCACTGTTTCTTCCTGAGACGGTACAGGATTAATTTCCAAAAAAACAAGAGTAGAGAGAAAAATACTGCAGTGAATCGGAGTAAGAATGAATCTATCAAGGAGGGTGAGAAATTAATTTTTCAGGCAAAACAAGCCCCTCAGAATTTGAGAATTCCTTGCTTGCAGCATCATGAGGGTCTTCCCCTATATCTCCCCAGAAAATTGCAGCCCAGAGCCCATTCTTTCCTATAGTTCACAAACAGCTGACAGTGTTCAATATGGTATTTGACTTGCATTACAATCTTGATTTGGTTCTTAGCAGTTTCAGTTTTATGGTACTGGAAAGAAGAGTCTATCAGCAAGCTCTTAGAAGTTTGAAATTGTTCATGTACAACTGGAGGTGAGAAGTTTCATCTCTGAGATCTTCCTTGTCCTGTTAATTTTTATGTAAAGACTCTGTTACCAAGATGCTGGCACCATGATATTTCTAACTTCTTGAGAACAGGACATGGCTATGATGGTGCATGGTTAGCAGGTTCAAATAAGAATGCTGGAGAACAGAAAAGTGATAAATTTGAGTTAGACACATCAACAGCAGAGATCAAATCAAGCTGAAGCAATTGATACAGGCAGAAATCCAATCTTTAATTCTCTCTTATAGTCTCATACCTTATCTCTGCAGTTAGACTTAACTCTGAAGATCTACTAAAATTTAATTATAAGCCTGTCTTTATATTGTTATCAGTTTCCCCAAACCAACTGCCTGGTTTCATTGTCCTATCAACCCATATACTCTTCTGGATTCCTAGAATTCACCCAGAATTGGTCTTCAAGTTTTCCTTGAAATACATTGAAATCTCTAAAAAAATTTTAATCCTTTATTGTGAGATAATGATATAGATAATAGAGATTTAGATATATATATAGATATAGATATGTGCAGATATAGATAGATATCTGACAGATGATAGATAGATATCTGACAGATGATAGATAGATAGATATTGAGATAGATGATAGATAGATAGATAGATAGATAGATAGATAGATAGATAGATAGATAGATGGATGGATGGATGAAGATGAATTTAGTATATGATCTGAGTATTAATATTTTTTGGTAAATTCTTGCCAATCAGACACTGTAGTGCTAGGTATTAATTTCTTTATGGAGTCCTAGTGAAGGATAACACCACTGTAGGAGAAAAGAATCAGAGAATTGCTATTAGGTCTTTTACTGACCATTGTAATAGCACTTCAGTTTTTCTCAATGAAAAATACACTTTTTCACACTTTTGATCAAACCATTCTAATTTTGAAATAGACTACTGTTTACCGTCAGGAAAAAGTATATGGAGTCTCACATTTTATTCTGTGAGAAAGGGTCGTACAGTTGTAAGAATGACCCAGGCTCAGTTGCTCAGGCAGCTGTGGATGTCTTGGCTCTAGGAAGAGAAGGTTAGCTTAAAAACAAAATATCATATGATACAGACATTTCTGTGGCTGAGTTTGAGACAAAGAAAACTTTGATATGCATTTCTATTTATCCTCCAGGCTTTTCCCCTCAGGGCTTCTCATTGATCAAATCTAATTAGGGCCCAAAGTGAAGTGACAGAATGGAAATATCTGTAGAAGGAAGCTCATAAGGCAATGACAAGAGAGGAGATCGAATATGATGAATCTGAAAGAGAAAGGAGAAGTTTCCTGCCCAATTAATGTTGACTATATCCTCCACAATAGAATGATGATGCCAGTCTTACCTGCTCTGAGGACAATGACCAATAATACATCACATAGACCATGGTCAAACAGATGACACCATCTTCAGGAGATAAAGATTTGAACACATCTGTGTTTTGTTCTCTGAGGTTCAGTTGAGAGAAGACAATATAAAGTTTTACTTAAATTCTTCATTCTTATATCACCCTCTTAGTACCCATGCTTTGGATATATTAAATTAAAGGTGGATTTTTGTTGTCATTACATGAAGCCTCATACTTGTCTCTAGTAAATTATGTACCCTTTGATAGACGGGTTTTTTAGAAGATATTTAATTTGCAATGCATTTCATATTCCGTAGCAGGAAAAATGCTTCATTTTTCAATCTTTGGATTTTCAGAAATTGCTAAAGCTCCTTGGGATAACTAGTTAATAACAATATATGCATTAGTAGATGACTAAACAAATGGATTCAAGTAATTAGAACAAGTATGATGTCATTTAGAAATACAAGGAGCACACAACGCCAGAATCTCTGACTTTACTGACATAGCCTTTCTGCTACTTGTTTTTGAAGCGCTCATTAAGATGAGATTTTTCAAAAGAATTCATCAGAATTCTGCACCTTCGGAAAACTTAAAATTATTACTTTGACCATCCTGATATGCCCTTTTGCTTTGCCCTGCCCCCTCCAGTGATCACAGGGCTTTTTGGTGAAGATGGAGTGAATGATTGTATTCTTTCTACCCAGAAAATGTCATCCCACATACATATGCTATTACCCAAAGAAAAGCCAAGAAACTAAAACAAGCAGAAGCATTTTACTCTAAAAATTACCATATTCCTAGGAATAAATAGGATCTAAAATTGTACATGTAGAAAAAAAACATTTTAAAACATAACCAATAAATAAAAAATGACAAACACTAACTCCCAGTTTAAAATTGTAAAATCTTTACAATATGACAAACTTATGTCAAAGGTCACAAAGATCATCAATATTCCCATATTCTAAAATAATCTCCTAAAAGTACAACACAAGAAATGCTTAAAATAATTAAAAATACTTGTACCTTTATTATCTGTAGGAATAGATTTGTGGTATTTCTTCTTTATTAAGGACTATTGAAAATCATTTTAAAAGGCATGAGTCTTTTGTTGGAGAGAAGCTTTAGCAAAAATGCTACTTTCCAGGGTAGGGGCATGGGGATCAGAAAATTAGTAGTGAGGACAAAGATACAAAGGAAAATAATAAAACAGAAACATAAGATAGTATCAGGAGGGAATTCCGGTGAATACTGAAAATCCCCACATTTAATTTTCCATACACTTTTATACCCCAATAAAAGGGGGTCCCTCATGCACTCCCCTGTATGCGAGCCACTCTTCTGTATGTTTCATGGTTCACCTGTTGCCTCCACATTATGATGCAATTTGTCAGAGACCAACTTGTACAATAATACCACTTTCCAGGGTAGGACCATGGGGATCAGAAAATTAGTAGTGAGGACAAAGATACAAGTGAGAATAATAAAACAGAAACATAGGATAATATCGGGAGGGAGTTCCATTGAATACTGAAACCCCACATTTAATTTTCCATACACTTTTATACCCCAATAAAAAAGGGGGAAGAAGACAACAAAAGACTTATTTAATATGATACAATAGACAACTCAAACTGTCAATTGTTACAATAACTTGATATATCAAGTCATCAGCATTGTGTTCTTTAGGCAGTGAACCTACCCTAGACCAAATATCGTGAAGGCAGTCACTCCCAATGTCAAACCTCCTGTTTCAAAAGAAGGAGCAGAAATATGCTTGCATATCCTGACCATTTGTCAGGGTGGAGTGGCTCTACTTGTATGAGGCATCTTAATGTCAAAAGAACCAAGTAACCACATCCTGGGTCAGGATGTGTAGCCCTAGTTGTTGTCAACAATTATGAGTAATTTCAAACTCTCTGACCTTCAGATAATATGATAGTAGGCTCACATTTTGAGGCCTCCCCAGCCTTGCAAGGAGAATTTCTTGATTATCTTATTTTCAATTTATTAAAAAATAAATTTTATCAAAATTGATAATGCCATTTATTATTTGCAGTATTTTCTATACAATAGAAATTACATAATTCTATGCTATTATTGAACTTAAAGAAATATTTGGTTCTGGGGAATCACTCATAATTCAAGTGTGCATATTTTTCTTCTCTCAAATATTAGAATCATCATAGGAGGAAATAAAAAGTGATGCTTACTACACATGATTAATTTCCTGAGATACACATATGCCATAATTAAAAAGACATTTAATTTTGTCATTCTAAATTAACATTTTCTGTAATATTTTAAATGCTTTTTTTGGATGCATATTGTGGGTCACTGCCGTGGAAGTGGACGTAGAAGCTTCTGTCATAACATGCACCTGCTCATAGGGTTTATCTCTGCACCATGCTTGTTCTCAAAAGCAATTTTAGTAAGTTATTCAGTAGGCTCTGTTAGATTTTGTCATGTGCTGAGTCCCTAGGAGAAGAAGACAAATGGCTTGAAAATAAGTAAGGGAGGGGCTGGAAAGATAGCTTAGAGGTTAAGAGTACTGGCTCTTCTTCCAGAGGTCCTGAGTTCAATTCCCAGAAACCATATGTTGGCTCACAACCATGTTTAATTTGATCTGGCTCCCTCTTCTGGCCTGCAGACTGAACACTGTGTAATAATAAATAAATAATTTTAAAAAAAAATAAGTAAGGGAACAAGATGTAGGAAAAGGTATAAAGATTTTTCTGAGCTGTCAAATAAATTTTCTGTTGTGCTCTGGAGTCTTTATCTTTTCACACAAGATGTGCTGTTGCGCAGCAGAAGTGACCACAAAACGAAAAGGTGTCTAGACTCGTTATTCTAAGGCTACAAATGATCGCTTTATTAAAATTATTTTATATCAAACATCTAAGACATCCACAGCAGTGAAGATAAACTGTTGTCCTTAATCATGGAAATTCCACCTTCCATGTCTGTTGAAATGATTATTATTTTTACTATATTGGCAAAGGGGTTGATCTAGACTAATTGGGCTATATTTTCATTGCAAAGAAATGATTAGAACAATTCCACTCTGATTGCTTTTTAATGTTTGGGGCTGATAAAACCCTCAGAAACTAGACTGCCAATTAACATTTGAATTACAGAATGATAACTTCTGATATCCAGCATAGCTATGATGCATATAAAGCAATATTTTTGTGTGGCAAATTTGTAATAGTCACAAACTATGTAAAATAACTTACATACAACTTTTCAAAAAAATTTTACATTGTAGTTTGTATCTTGGAAGAACATTTTAGGACAGCGTCAGATAAAATTTGTTAACCCCAAAAAACAAATCTGCAAGAAAACATTGCTAAAAAGCAACAATGCATTTTGGTAAACCAAGATATTGAATTGTAGCATCACATATAAATTTAAAATGTAATCAGTGTGGGTCAACAAATGATACAGAAGACATTAGTAAAATAAAGATGTTTAATCTCTTACAGTTAGCACCACAGTTTGGGAAGAATTTCTGCCATTTTTTTTAAAGAGCTTAGCAGATGACATTTATTTTAGTAATTGAATCTACAGTTTCAACTGCATTCACCTAGTAGAAGCATGTTTAAATGAAGAAATAAATATTGCTTAAATGCTGAGATAATATAAATTATAATACTTGTGAATATATTTTCAACATTGATGTAGGTTTCATAGAGAGAAGGTTTGGTATGTATATTAGTAAGTTTGTTATTGTTGTGATAAGCCAAAGTGACCAAGACAGCTTATAGGAAGATTTTATTTTGGGATTGCCATTTTATAAAATTAGAGTCCACTAGGGAGAAGCAGAGGGAGGAGAAGCAGGTAGCTGTAGCAGGAACTGAGAACGCACATTTCACATAACAAACAGGACAAAGAGAACGCACCAGGGGAGGAAGCAGACTTCTGAAACCTCAAAGCCTACCCTTGGTGGCACAGCTTCTCTAACAGGGACTTTCCTCTTAGTCGTTTCTGTTTAGTTCAGCCAACTGCAGACCAAATATTGAGATTTGTGAGCCAATTGTCGACATTCTCAGTCAAGCCGCCCAACTCCACTCCTTGACCCTCTTGAATCACACTTACAGCAGCTTATTTTGCACCATTTTAATTTTAACTTTTGCAGGTGACTTGGGGGAACAGAAAATTGCCTTGGTCTTTTCCTTTCAAAAGCTTCGGTGGAAGCTTCAATGCACGAGCCCTTTCCTACTGGAATCCTCCCGTTATTCCAAGGAGGAACTGACCTCTCCTTAATTTACTTGTGTATTTCCGCACGACTTTGAATCCAAATAAAAGCTCTTGTTTCTTAGATTTCCTGAAACTGTTCATTCTGTTTTTTTTTAAACCTCCCTTGTTCTGTTTTATTGTAGCCCTGATTAACTGATCAGTAATTGCTATGCAACAAGGTCAATATTTGACTATCTTGAAATATCCTCAACAAAACAATTCCAAGAGGAAAGGAGCAGCCACATTCTTTGTCAAAATATTACAAGAACAATCTTTGGCCCAGTTGCTAATATTGTTCCCCTCTGAAATTTCTTAAACTGGGCTTTCACAGTACACCTGGATCACAGCACTACTGTTATCAAGGCTCCTCCTGATATACCTTAATGACTTTTGATTAATTAATTAAGTAAGTAAGTAAACAGACTTAATGACTGTTTACTGTCTTCAACTGCTTTTCGCATCAAAAATCTTCCATGCTCCTCAAAACAAAACATAAACCATTGTCAGTTCTGTCAGAACAACGTTTCACTTCCTGGTACCAACATCTATACTGGTTACTTTTCTATTACTGTGCTAGGACATCATGGTAAAGGGACATAAAAAAACATTTTTTTTCTGGATTTATGGTGTCATTGGGTTATAGTACAGGGAAGAAATGAGACCAAGGTAGCCTGATCCAAGTGGGTGGAGTATCCACTGAGAAATCATCTCAGACAGAAAACAGGAAAGAGGGTTCAAGAGTAATTGAAAGAATTCTTAGAAATCTCAAGGCCTACCCCAGTGGCAAATCTCTATCAACAAGGCCACACCTGCTAATACTTCACAAAGAGTTCTACCAATTAAAGATCAAATATTCAAACAAATGTGCATATGGGGAGCCATTCTCATTCAAACCACTGCAAATATGTAACATCATAAATTAAAACAAAAGTTTCTACTTAAGTTAATTCTTTTATAAAAATGTATATTGACATATCTATTTTTACCTGCTCCTTTAAATTAACTATGTAAGAGAAAACAAACTTTCCAGTGAATATCATTTCTTGAATAATGTTTTTCCTTATTATGGTATTATCAGAATTATTAAGTGAAAAACTACACTATGAACTAAAATATTATTTGGTCTCAAAAAGGCTCTTTTCAATTAAACTACAGAATTTTATAAAGAAATACACTGGGGATTTCAACAGAACACACATACACGGAAACAAGTGAACAGAACACAAGAATATATATTATAAGTATCAATGATGCAAGGCCTAGCAGGAAAAGCAGTGAATTTATATGAACTCAACTTCCCCAATGTTGTGGGAGGCACAAACGTTCAAAATTAGAATGATGACAGAGAACAAGAAAAAAGTCCTGGATTATAGCCAAATGACTAGGTTCCTTCCATGACACTTGTTAAAAATAATCCTTTTACTATGATTTATTATGATAATAATCTATCCTATCCTCAAATTCCTTGTGAAGTAATAATGTTAATAACATTATGACTTTAGTAAAGAATGAAAATTATACTGTAAAAGATTACACAAATATTAAAATCATATTACAGCAACTTTTTAAAATATGCTCTCTGAGCTGACCTGTGCTGATGTAACCTCATGGACTCTAGACCAACAGCTAGGGAGCCTGTCTGTGACTTAACTAGCCTTCTATTGTGGATGCAAGTCCTGAAGCTTTGTCTGTTTTTGGAGCTCCTAACAGTGGTATTAAGATCTATTCCTGGAGCATGAGCTCGGTTTTGGAACCGATTCCCTATGATGGAACATCCTACTTAGGCTTGGTTCAGAGGGGAGGAGCTTGGTCCCGCCTCAAGCTGGTGTGCCAGGCTCTGTTGACTCCCCGTGGGAGGCCTTCCCCTTCCTGAGGAGTGGATGGTTGGGTTGGGGACTGTTGGGGGAGCTTGCGAACAGGAAGAGAGAAGGGCGAGGAAACTGTGGTTGGTATGTAAAATAATTTAAAAAGTTAAAATAAAAAATTAAAATATGCCGTCTTTAAAGAATTTTTCATTTCTTTTTTCTTTCTTTCTTTTTCTCTTTTTTTTTTTTGAGACATTGTTTCTCTGCAACTTTGAAACCTGTCCTTGAACTAGTTCTCTAGTTCTTTTGTGCAGAACAGTGGTGGCTCATGCCTTTAATTCCGTCAATCAGGAGGCACAGGCAGGGGGTCTCTGTGAGTTCAAAGTCAGTCTCCTTAGAGAACAAGTTCCAGGACAGGCTTCAAAACTACTGAAAGAAAACCTGTCTCGAAAAACAAAAGCCAAAGCAAACAAGCAAAGAAAAAAGATATTTTGGACAAGGATCACAATGATCATTATATAAAAATTAAAAATACTTCAAAATTTTGTTACTATTAATATTATTATGATAATGTGAATCTTGGTTTGTGGTATTGTATATGTGTGTGGGGTGTGTGTGTGTGTTTGTGAGTGCTCAGAAGACAATTTTGTGGATTTTGCTATTACCTTCAAGTTGAGTCATTTATACAGATATGTAAATATTGACACAAGTATATAAATATTAATTTAAAGACCTGTCTTCAAAATTACAGAATATGTCTTCCAAAATATAACTTTCACTCTATTTTGACAAATAAGAATTATATAATAAGCCAATTATAGAGATTCAATGACACTGTGAAAAATATTGATAGAGAAATTATAAATATATATTGAAGGAATTTGAAAGGAAAAATACTTAATTGAAAATTGATCTGACCCTCATTCTTTCTCTCATTTTTGTATCCATGTAACATATTGACAGAGATTTATTATACTAGAAAACTTTTCTAATTGAAGGTTTGATATGACAGATTTTTATATCTCTAATCAAAATAAAATTTTGTCTTTATGACCTTGACTACTTTATCTGACCCTTTTCAGCTTTTCCTCTTGAACTGGAAAATGAAACCAAAGTAGAATCTTGTTGCCAAACAGATGCTTCCTTTGGCTGAAATTGTCTTGGGTAAATTATAAAATAATAATTAATATCTCAGAGTCAGTGCCCAGAAATTATGCAAGCATATCCATTACCTCTGTATATAAACAGAATCAATTTTCATTAAATATGCTAATTCTACCCAGGCTCATTATCAAAGCTTTTCCAATGCCTGACTAGGCATTATGCCTTATTTTCCAAATCAAACCAAACAATTTTTCATTATTTGTTTTGATTATCTTCAATATGGCCAAGCCTAATTGTGTTGAGAACAGGTGCATTTCTGTTGCTAAAGGAACAAAAATAACAGTTTGAATATGAGCAGTGTGTGTGCCATGTGGTGCAATTATTTCATAAGGACACACAGTGGGAATGATTCTGCTAATAGCTCTCTTACTTAATATAATTATAGGCCAAATGGAAAATAAAAAGGGAACAGAGGAATGATAGATCATAATTTCCAGTGGCATCTTCCAGATGAATCAATAGATGAGAATACATGTATTCAAAAATTTTTAAAGGAAATCAAAAATTAATTACCTCAAATATACTTCTGCAACACAATTCCATTTTTGTAGTGTATTATACTTTATCAGAAAAATTTAAAATTGGAGTCTTTAATTAATAGCATAAATATGTTCTACACAATTTGTTAAAATTCATTCGTTTTAAAAATATAACAGAAACATAACCAAGCAGGTAGCTGACTAAATTTTCTGAACTTATTAATTAAATGTTGGAATTTTTAGAATATATTTTTGAATTATAATAGCAGTCACTTTATCATATTTATTAGCAAGACTGTAGTCATGCTAAATGATTGACATTTTATCTAATATTTTAAATACATAAGTTGACACCATTTGCCATATCTGAAAAATGAAGCATCAAAGATTAACCAAACAAATCATATTCAAATTCAAATGCTTGCTAGTATTCTCTAGCAAGGCATTTCAAAACATTTCTCTAAGCATTAAAGTATCAGCTTTCCATTTTATACAAGGGTATTCAGTAGTATTGAGCAATCTTTCAGATTATTAAATATCACATGTTAATAAGCAGAAATGTCTTGTTGAGCGTTTTATATTTTGTAAATGATATTTTTAATCTCTTATGTTATTAGTTCTAAATATTTTTACTAGAAAGGGTCATTGGCAACATATGTTCTATAAATTATAATGAATCATCACTTAGGACATAATAAGAAATCATATTTAAATCTTAATTTGGATGAATAATAGACACAGAGATGATTAAATATCTGAAGAGACCAGGCATTTTAAATGTTCATCTCTACATCTATTTCAATGTTCTCTCATCTATACAAATGACATACCTTGCCACTAAAGTGTTTGAACTAACTATTTGTAGTTTTTATATGATTAATTTGGTATTTCAAGCTTGGAATGAACTAGATGACATCATATAATTACTGAAAGAATGATATATACCTTTTTGCTCTATAAACACATAGGTGTGCACAGTTCCTTTAAATATATGTACAATGCAACCTTGTTTACTTGCCTTTGTTACTTAATAATTTAGCAAAAAAATATTCTAACTTACTCAGGATTTCATATGTTGTATTTAACTTCTCTAAAACCTCAGTTTGTAACTGCAAACATTAGTAATAGCTTACTTTTAATGATAGTATTTGTTTTAGCTTGTTTGCCTATACATTTGCAAATCCATCTACATGTGCCAGAAAGAGCACTTGGTTTCCTCTTCTATAACTTTCCACCAATTCGTATGACAAAGAAAGTCTCTCTCTCTCTATCTCTCTCTCTGTCTCCTAGAACTCCAGCTTTCTAGTCTAGGTAGGAAACAAGAAGGCACTCTAGCTTTCCTCCACTACAAGCATACTAGTTGCTGTGGTTTCAGGTTTTCATTGTGATGCCTCCATCTTGATACCTGATGCTGAGCTCTAACAGAACAATTTCTCTTAATGGCTAAATTGTCCCTTCAGCTCCATATTTTCAGTATTATATGTTTTGAAAACTTATTTTTTTTTCAACCCATGTGTCACAGTTCTTTGGAAAATCAAATTTCCTAGTAGTATTCTTTTTTATTTAATTTTTTGTTGATATTTATTGGGCTCTAAACTTTTCTCTGCTCCCCTCCCTGCCTCTCCAGTCCCCCCTTCAACCCTCCTGCAAGATCCCCATACTCCCAACTTATCAGGAGATCTTGTCTTTTTCGACTTTCTACTTCCCATGTAGATTAGATCGATGTAAGTCTCTCTTAGTCTCTGCATTGTTGTCTAAGTTCTCTGGGATTGTGGTTTGTAGGCTGGTTTTCTTTGCTTTATGTTTAAAAACCACCTATGAGTGAGTACATGTGATGAATGCCTTTCTGTGTCTGGGTTGCCTCACTCAAAATAATGTTTTCTAGTTCCATCCATTTTCCTCCAAAATTCAAGATGTCATTATTTTTTCTTCTGTGTAGTACTCCATTGTGTAAATGTACCACATTTTCCTTATCCATTCTTCAGTTGAGCGGCATTTAGGTTGTTTCCAGGTTCTGGCTATGACAAACAAAGCTACTTTGAACATAGTTGAGCACATATCCTTGTGGCATGACTGAGCATCCTTTGGACATATATCCAAAAGTGGTATTACCTGGTCATGAGGAAGGTTGTTTCACAATTTTCTGAGAAATTGCCACACTGACATTCCAAGGGGCTATACCAGCTTTCATTCCCACCAGCAATGCAGAAGTGTTCCCTTTACCCCATAACCTCTCCAGCATAAGTTGTCATCAGTGTTTTTGAACTTTGCTATTCTTTCAGGTGTAAGATGGAATCTCAGAGTTGTTTTGATTTGTATTTCTCTGATGACCCTACTAGTAGCCTTTAAATAAATAAAGTTATTAGAAATGGAAAATTTTATTTCCTTTTAAAGTTCATTATTATGTTCTTAAATTGATAGCACATTTATATTTCAAATATAGAATAGTATTTCATACTTCATGTGTGACTACTGATGTGTCACTAGGTATATATTCTGAAGATAGGCACAATTACACTGAATATCTTTTCATAAAAGTTAAAATATGACAAAAGACTTTCTGATATGATTATTAAATTATTCAGGTCACCAAAGTTAGAAATTTATTATCTCACATTTTAAAATGGGGTACTTTCCCAAATTCCAAATTTACTTCCAAATGATACTGTGGTAGAGTACACCAAACCCAATGACCAATACACAGGGCGACCACAAACCACACAACCCATACCAATACATGGTGTCTGCCACACTGCCTTTTTCCTCCCAGAATTCATTTCTATCTTCCCCACCTATCTAAGCTTACACCCGAAATAATCGCACAGAAACTGTATTCATTTAAACACTGCCTGGCCCATTGGTTTTAGCCTCTTCTTGGCTAACTCTCACATCCTGATCTAACCCATTTCTACCAATCTGTGTAACACCACAAGGTCGTGGCTTACTGGGAAAGATTCTAACCAGCATCAGTCTCAGGCAGGAGCTTCATGGCATCTGCCACACTGCCTTCTTCCTCCCAGAATTCAGTTCTGTCTTCCCTGCCTATCTAAGTTCTGCCCTATCAAAAGGCCTAGGCAGTTTCTTTATTCAACCAATGAAAGCAACACATAGCCAGAAGGACCTCCTACACCATTTTAATTTAATTTAATGCAGTTTCTGTATGGTTATTTCGGGGGTTAAGCTAGTGGCGCAGCTGGGACAAAAAGCCTTCTCTCCACTACATGAATGTTTACCAAGCATTTAGAATTCAGAAATGATAGACAATGAATTAGGAAATCTTCTCTTTAGTATAATTTCAGAGTCTCCATTTAGGTCTGAGGCATATATAAGTGATATCAGAAAGCCATAAATGTTTATATACAGATCATATAAGTTTTCATGATAGATCTGGACTGAGTGTTATGTCATTAATATCCATAAGATGGTAGTGGAAAAAAATTACACAAAATTCAACATATATTAAGATATGGGTATGAAATGATGAAAATAAAGGAGAAAAAAATTGAAAAAGAATAACAAAATGAAAAATTTACATTTGCAATTGTATCATTAATTAATGACAATCTCATGAAAGTACAAAGAATTTCTACCCATATATTTCAGTCAATCAGACAAATCACAATTTAACCAAATACTACTATGAAACACACTTATTTTCTGAATTCTTTGTGTATTTAGTCCACATAATGGAGAAACTATTTTGTAAGAAAATATTGAGAAATGGCTAAGTGGCCTCAAATTTAACCACAAAGAAATCAGAGTAGGTGAATGATTAATTAGAGGCCATCTTAGTCTGTGACATGAGACCACACTAGTGAAGAAATGAATGAATGAATGGATAAATAAATAAAGTGTTGGGAAATTCAAGATGAGAAAATACTGTATTTCAAAGTCTAGACAAAGAAAAATGTACTTTGCCTGAAGAGTGTTATTATGGAAAACTAGATTTCCATATCAGCTTTTGTGTAGTAATTTTGCTTTCACTTTTTTGTTCTCATTTTTAAAATGTTTTTATTCTTTTTAAAAAATAAAACAAACTCTTCTCATTATACATACCACTTCAAGTTCCCACTCTTTCCCTCCTCCTATCTACTCCACATACCCCCCCCATGTCAACCCCATCCACTCCTCAGATAGGGTAAGGTACATTGCATTGTATCTAGGCATATGAGCAAGGCATCCATCCAAAGAGAATAGATTCCCAAAAGGCCAGTACAAGCAGTAGCGATGAATCTTGGTGCCATTGTTAGTAGTTCCTCAGTCTGCCCCTGCCATGCAACTGTCAACCATATTTAGAGGGACTAGTTTGGTCCTATGCTATTCTTTACCAGTCTGGCTGGAGTTGGTGAGCTCCCATTAGCTCAGGAAGACTGTTTCAGTGGGTGTCCCCATCATGGTCTTGAACTCTTTGCTCATATTCTCATTCTGCCCACTCTTCAACTGGACTTTGGGAGCTCAGTCCAGTGTTCCAATTCTTGTCTTTGCCTCTGTTTCCATTAGTTGCTGGAAGAAGGTTCTATGGTGATATTTAAGATATTCATCAGTCTGACTCCAGGGCAAGACCAGTTCAGGCACCCTCTCCTCCATTGCTTATTATCATATCTGGGGTTATCATTGTGTATTCCTGGGAATTTCTCTAGAGCCAGGTTTCTTGCTAACCCCATTATTGTTCCCTCAATCAAGAAATCTTTTTCCTTGCTCTCATCTCTGTCCTTCCTCCATCTCAACTATTATGTTCCCTCAAGTTTTGCTCACCTTCTCCATCTCCCCTTCTCTTCTGCTCCCACTCTCCCTTCTCCACCCACCTCCATGCTCACAATTTTGTCAGGCAATCTTGTCTCTTTTGACTTTCCAGGTGGATCCATTCATGTTTTTCTTAGGGTACAACTTACTATTTATCTTCTCTAGGCTCAATATCCTTTGTTTATAGCTAGTATCCACTTATGTGTGAGTACATACCATATTCATCTTTTTGGGTCTGGTATACCTCACTCAGGATGGTGTTTTCTAGTTTCATCCATTTGCATGCAAAATACATGTCACTGGTTTTTTTTGAGTAGTATTCTAATGTGTAAATATGCCACATTTTCTTTATCCATTCTTCTGTTGAGGGGCATCTAGGTTCTTTCCAGGTTCTGGATATTATAAATAATGTTCCTATGAACATAGGTGATCAAATGTCTTCATAGTATGATCGAGCATCTTTTGGGTGTATGCCCAAAACTGTTATTGCAGGATCCAGAGGTAGGTTGAATCCCAATTTTCTGAGAAGCCTCCATATTGATTTCCAAAGTGGTTGTACAAGTTTGCATTCCCACCAGAATTGGATGAGTGTTCCCCTTACTACATATCCTCTCCAGAATAAGCTATCATCCATGTTTTTTATCTTAGCCATTCTGATAGGTATAAGATTTCCATCTTACAGGTATCTCAGAATTGTTTTTGATTTTCATTTCCCTGATGGTTAAGGGTGTTGAACATTTCCTTAAGTGTCTTTTGGACATTTGAGATTCTTCTGTTGAGAATTCCCTGTTTAGTACTGTAAACCATTTTTAATTGAGTTATTTGGAATTTTGATGTCTAATTTCTTGAGTTCTTTATATATTTTGGAGATCAATCCTTTGTCTGATGTGGGGTTGGTGATGATCTTTTTCCTTTCAGTAGGCTGCCTTTATGTCTTATTGACAGTATAGAATGTCATACTTTTAAATTTTTTTTAATCATCAACTTTTTAAAAATTATTTTCATCTTTATTTGTTTTAACTAATTTATTTCTTTATTATTCTCATATATTATATACTGACTGCAGTTTCTCCTCCAAATACCTCACCTCTTTTACAGATCCACTTTTTCTCTGTATCCCTTTAGAAACAAAGCAGTTTTACAGGGTTATTAGTCAAAGATGGTAAGTTACAATAAGACTGGGCACATTCTCTCAATGCAAACCTAGACAATATAACCCAGTAGTAGGAGGAAAAGAGTCCAAAAAGCAGGTAAAAGAGTTAGACTAGCCTCTTTTCCCATGATTAAGACTCTAACAAGAACAGCAATCTATACAACCATAATATATTTGCAGAGGACCTAGATCAGACCAATGCAGGCTCAATGGTTATCAGTTCAATCTCTTTAAGCCTGTGGGAGCCCTGGTTGACCCTGTAATCTGTGTTCTTTTGGTATCATGCATCTGGGACCTATAATGCTTCCTTCCCCTCTTCTGGGAATCTCATATACTTTTAAATGCATTAATATATACACGTATTTTAAGTGTAATTTTCATTTAATCCTCATGTAATAAATATGTAACCTTAAAAAACACACTTTTAAAAACTTTAGGTAAAATGCCAAGTCTTATTGAATTAAAAAAATTGTTTTTATTATTTTCTATTAAAAATTTCTACAAGAAAACTAATACAGTTTATAAACACCATCAGCAAAATGACTGGATGCAAGATTGGCTGAAAACATCAGTAGCCCTCCTATATAGAAATGATAAATGGGCAGAGAAAAAAATCATGGAAATTATACTTTTCACAATAGGCACAGATATTGGAAAATATCTTGGGGTAATTCCAACCAAATAAGTGAAAGGCCTTTATGACAAGAATGTCAAGTCTTTGAAGAAAAAACGTTGGAGAAGACATGCAATCATTGTCCATGGGTCAATAGGAATAATGTAGTAAAAGTGTCCATCTTACCAAAACAACATACACATTCAATAATTCAGCATTAAAATCTCAAAGCAACTCTTTGCAGACCTTTAAAGGATAATGCTCAACTTTATATGGAAACCAAAATCCCAGAATTGCTAGAACAAAGAACTTCCAGAGGTATCACCATCCTTGATTTCTAGTTCTACTACAGAGTTATAGCAATAAAAAAACACATGGTATTAACATAAAAACAAACTGATGGATGAATATAATCAAACTGAAGTTTCAGACATAAATCTACATATCTTGGGACCTGTAATATTTGACAAAGCCTTCAAAATTACACAATGGAAAAAGCAAAGCATCTTCAACAGATACTACTGGTAAAAGTGAATATCAGTATGTTAGAAAAATATCTATCACCCTGCACAAAATTTAAGTTTAAGTGGATCACAGATGTCAGCATAAATCCACATACACTGAACTGGTAAAAGAGAAAATAAGAAATATCCTTGAAACACATTGATTCAGGAGCCAATTTACTAAGTAAAGCACCAATAGCAGAGACATGAAGATTGGTAATTAATAAATGGGGCCTTATGAAACTGAAAAGATTAGATAAAGAAAATGTGGTACATTTACACATGGGTTATTACTCAGCTCTTAAATACAATGACATCATGAAAGTTGAATGAAAATGAATGGAACTCAAACAATAAAAAGAACAAAATCTGAGTGAGGTAACCCAGACCCAGAATGATAAACATGGTAAGTACTCACTTATAAATAGATATTAGCTGTAATGTAAAGCATAACCACTCTACATACAATCCATGGACTCAGAGAGACTAGATAACAAGGAGGCTTCAAGGGTAGGGGGATATTTCATTGGTAAACTGGAGGATGGTAGGAAAGGGTACATGGGGGATCAGATAGGAAAGATGTGGGAGAGACTACTGAAAGAGACACCTCAAAAAGGAGAGCATTTTTGAGTAACGTAGAAATCTAGTGCAAAGGAAACTCCCAGGAATCCTCCTAGCAATAGCAGATACATAGCTTCAACAGACTATCTCCTCTGACCAGGTAAGTCTTCCCAATAGAGGGATTAGGGCACCAAATCAGCCATGTAAGCTTTGACCTACAGTCTGTCTTACCTACATGATATACTGGGATGGCTGCCTAGGCCAATTGTCATTAGAAAGGCTCATGAAGAAACTGATGGAAACAGATACAGAGACCCACATCCAATCATTAGGTGCAGTTTGGGGAATCCTGTGGAAGAAGTGGGGGAAGATTGTAAAAGTCAGAGGGTCAAAAACATCACAAGCAAACCCATAGAACCAACTGACGTAGTCTCATACAAGTTCTCAGAGACTGTTCTGACAACTGAAGAGGGTGCATGGGACTGACCAAGGCCCTGTGTATATATGTTACAGTTGTGTAACCTGTCTTCCTTTTGGTACCCATTACAGTGGGAGAAAGGGGAGTCTCTGATTCCTTTTCTGGCTTTGGGGACCCTATTCCTCATCCTGTATTGGTGTGTCCAGCCTTTATAAGAGGGGAGTTGCTTAATCTAACTACAACTTGTTATACCATATTTTGATGATATCCATGTGAGGGCTGCCCTTCTCAGAATAGAATGGAGGAGGAGTCGGGCAGGATAGAGGGGAGTTGAGAAGGACCTGAGAGTACAGTAGGGAAGGAAACTGTAGTCAGGATGTGAAATAAGAAGGAAGGAAGGAGGCAGGAAGGGAGGGAGGGAGGGAAAGAGGGAGGGAGGGACGGATGGATGGATGGACAGATGGACAGAGAGAGGGAAGAAGGAAAGAAAGAAGCCATAAAAATAGATTCACCATAGCAGGTGAAAACCTGGCTAATTAAGGGTAAAATGGAATAAATCAACTCATATGTTTCTACTACATGTTCTTTATTCCCTGGGCAAAGAAGAAAACAGAAGAGGTGATCTCCATGAGGTTTTTAGTTTTTTAAAGGCATAGTTAAGAAATTCATACCCTTAGAAGTCTCATAAAAATTCTATTGTAACAGCTATAATGTTTATGTAGAGGACCTGGTGCAGATCCATGTAGGCCCTGTGCTTTCTGTTCCGGTCTCTGCGAGTTCATATGCACTTTGCTCAGGTGAAAGAGAGAGCTTTGTTCTCTTAGTGTCAGCCAGCCCTCTGGCTCTTCCACTCTTTCTGCACATCTTCCAAGATATTCCCTGAGCTCTGAGGGAAGGAATTTGATGAAGACATCACACTCTGCGTTCCAAGGTCTCCCTGTTTCTGCATAATGACTGCTTATAGGTCTCTGTATTTATTTCCATCTGCTACAGACAGAATCCTCTGAAATTTAAGAATCATATTTTTAGCATTAATTTGTTTTACTTTAATCAGTTCACTTTACATCCTGACAGCAGTTTCCACTCCTTCCTGTCTTCACAGTCCTATGACTCACCTCATCTCTTCCTCCCCCACTCTACTACTTCTCCATTTCTATTTAGAAAAGGACATTCCTCCTATACTTATCTACAAAAAAAATGGTGTATCAGTGGCTGCCCACACCTTTAATCCCAACACTGGGGAGGGAGGAGGCAGAGAAAGGTGGATCTCTGTGAGTTTGAGGCTAGCCTGATCTGCAAGAGCTAGTTCAAAGACAAGATCCAAAGCTACAGAGAAACCCTGTCTCAAAACAAACAAACAACTATAACAACAACAAAAAAAACCCCACCAGAAACAAAAGGACAAACAAAAAACCCACAAAAACAAAACAAAAAAAAAACATGATATATCAAGTTGTAAGACTGAGCACCTTGCCCTGTATTAAAACTAAACAAGACAATCCATTATGAGAAATAGTGTCCCAAAAGCCAGCAGCAGAGTCCTAAACATCTTCTGTTTCCAGTGTTAGGAGTCCCACAAAAAGATCAAGCTACACAGCTGTCACATATATGAAGAGGATTTAGGTCAATCTGCTGCAAAGAACCCTATCTTTAACAGAAGAAAACAGCGATTGTTTTCAGCTGTGAGCCTTAATCTTTAAAGACAGAACAATCTACTTTGCTAGAATAGAGAATTGCATTAGAAATAAGAATCATGGTGAGAAAGTTAAAATTTGGGATTTACAAAAAATAGGGCAATGATTGGTTGAAAATGCAAGAGTGGAGACATAAAAATAGAGTCATTTACCAAAGGCTAATTGACTCTTCTGCATGACAAAGTCAAGTAATGTTTGGGTCTCCTTCAAAAACAATATACAATTGAGACTGAGAACATGAAGGGAATGATTGGACTTTAATTGATTGCCATGTAAAATGGGGCTTAATTATTTCATGACAATGAGAAGCTAGAGATTTTTGGATTGGTGCAGAATGAATGAGAATACATGAGTAATTAAAAATCAGTTTCCCTGAAGTACTTGTATTTGTGTCTAAGTAACCTTTTATCCTTTTCTTCACTTGAGAATTGTTAATTAAACAGTGCTCTGCTTAATCATTGGATTTGGAATCATCCTGGAGACCCATACCTCTGAATTTGTAGGAAAGTTTAACTAGAACAGAAAAATCTACCCAGAATGAGAGATATAAATATTACAGAACAGGGTCTCAGCTTGAATAAAAAAGAGAAAAGGTAGAAGAAAAGACAAGCACAAGAATTCATTATTCCCCGCTACCTGATTATAGATACAGAGTGATCAAGGGCCTTAAGCTCCTGCCTGCATCCTTTCCTTGTCATGATGGACTTTATCCTCTAACGGGGAGGAAAAACAATGTCTGTCTTTAAGTTGTTTTTGTCATGCATTTGTCATAGCAATTGACAGCCACAAGATAACTAGCATACGTAGGTATCATGTCCTCTTAAATAGAGATTCTAGCCGGGAGAAGTCGATTAAGGAGGCCAGCATTTGGTTCCTCTCTCAGAATGAATGGGAACCAGAATTTGGAGGCTTGTAACCAAGACAGGCATGAGTTCGTCTAGCACTTCTCCCAGATTGTCAAGGTGCTGACTGAGGATGAGCTAGGCCACCCAGAGACAGGGGTTGCCATTACCTGGTCCTATAGTACAATGCCGTGGGAGGCAAGTACAATCGGGGTATGACAGTGCTTCAAGCATTTCGGGAGCTGGTGGAACCAAAGAAACAGGATGCTGAGAGTCTACAGCGGGCCATGACTGTGGGCTGGTGTGTTGAACTGCTCCAGGCTTTCCTTCTTGTGTCAGATGACATCATGGATTCTGTTCTCCCTCGCCATGGACAGAACTGCTGGTATAGGAAGCCAGGCGTAGGCATGGATGCTGTCAATGACACTCTGCTTCTGGAAGCCTGCATCTACCGCCTGCTGAAGTTCCACTGCAGGGAGCAGCCCTGCTACCTGAACCTGCTGGAGCTCTTTCTGCAGAGTTCCTGTCAGACAGAGATCAGGCAGATCCTTGACCTAATGACAGCACCTCAGGGCCATGTGGATCATGGTAGACACACTGAAAAGAGTACAAATCTATTGTCAAGTACAAGACATCTTTCTATTCTTTCTACCTGCCTGTCGCAGCTGCCATGCACATGGCAGGCATTGATGGGGAGAAGGAACATAATGCCATGAAGATCCTCCAGGAGATGGGCGAGTTCTTTCAGCTCCAGGATCTCCTTGGTGACCCCAGTGTGACTGGAAAGGTCGGCACTGACATCCAGGACAACTAATGCAGCTGACTGGTGTTTCAGTATCTGCTACGAGCCACTCCGCAACAGCGTCAGATCTTAGAGGAAAATTATGGGCAGAAGGACCCAGAGAAGGTGGCACAGGTGAAAGCCCTGTATAAAGCGCCGGATCTGCCAGCTGTGTTCTTAAAGTACGAGGAAGACAGTAACAGCTGCCTCAAGAACTCACAGAATAGTCCTCTGTGCCCCTTCCCCCAGCCATCTTCCTGGAACTAGCAAAGAAAGTCTACAAGTGGAAAAATGACCTCGAGATTGCAAAGGCTTTGAGGGGGGATCTCAATAAATTGTTGTACAGAAAAAAAAATAGAGATTCTACAAATAATTCTTTTTTTTTACAAATTAAAGTTAAAGATATAATCTTCAAAAAAAGTAGGTTCATTTCAAATTTCTGAAGATCAAGAAAACCACAGCATAATGTTTGTTTCAAATTTTAAATTTATATTTGCCAGTTTTACAAAACTTTCCAGCAAGTTACTCATGCCTCTGCATGTAGCTATTCTTTCTTAACTGGAATGTGTAATGTCTTAGGGTTTCTCTTGCTGTGAAGAGACACCATGACCACAACAATTCTTATAAAGGAAAACTTTTAATGTGATGGTTTGTTTACAGTTCCAGAGATTTACTCCATTATCATCATGGTGGGGACATGGAGGCATGTAGAGAGACATGTTGCTGGTGCTTAGAGTACTACATCTTGATTCTAAGCCAACAGGAAATGAACTGACATTGGGCATGGTTTGAGCATATGTAAGATCTCAAATTCTACCTCCACAGTGCCACTATACCTTCAATAAGACTCTATCTACTCTGTATCTACTAACAGAGCCACATAAACTATGAGCGTCACTCCCTGATGTGTGAGTACCCTCTGTGTGCAGTGATTACCATTAATCAATAAACAAACTGCTTTGGCCTGTTGATAGGGCAGAACTTAGGTAGGTGGGGGGGGGGGACAGAACTGAATGCTGAGAGAAGGAAGGCAAAGAGGGAGATGCCATGGAGCCGCTGCCCCTAGAGGTAGGCATGCTGAAACTTTTCCGGTAGGCCACAACCTCATGGTGATACACAGATTGATGATGGGTTAAACTAAGATTTAAGAGTTAGCCAGTAAGAAACTAGAGCTAATGGGCCAAGCAGTGATTTAACTAATACAGTTACTGTGTGATTATTTTCAGGGCTAAGCTAGCAGGGCAGCCGGGACCAACAAGCGGCCATCTTCCAACAACTTCCTATGAGTTCAAGAGGTCCAAATTCATTAAAACTACTATGTTCCACTCCCAGGCCTCCACAATATCAAAATGCAAAAGCTTCCAGAGTCTATCACCTTCTTAACAATAATTCAAAGTCTCTTCTGAGATCCATGAAATCTCATAACTGTAATACCTGCAAAATCAGTATCAAAAGGTTGATCTCATACTTCTAATATATAATGGCACATGATATACATTAATGCTACAAAATGTAGGGAAGGGAATATAGTGAGGAAATACTAATCTGCATCTGTAACAGGAAGACCGCCTGTTTGTCCCAACTGCCCAGAACTGAAATAATTATGCAGAAATCATATTCATTAAAACACTGCTTGACCCATTAGCTCTAGCTTCTTATTGGCTAACTCTTATATTGATTTAACCCATTTCTATTAATCTGTGCATCACCACGAGGTTGTGGCCTACCAGTAAAGTTTCAGTGTGTCTATCTCATGTGGCACCAGCTCCATGGCGTCTCTTTCCGCCTCTTCCTTCCAGCATTCCATTTAGTTTTCCTCTCCTATCTCTGTTCCTCTATAGCTCTGCTATAAGCCCAAAGCAGTTTCTTTATTAACCAATGAAAGCAACACATAGACAGAAGGACCTCCTACATGCATCTCCATGTCTGTTGTCAAAACACTCCACATCTCCAAATCCATTCAGCTTTGTTTACTGAAATACACTTCTTTTTCTTTGGCTGGTTTGACTTCCTGGTAGGAATATTCCTCTGGAGGTATTCCAGGACTCTGAAATCTCCAACATCATGCATGGTGTCTCCAAGTCCATCAAAGCTTCTACTTCAGAGATTCTTGCAATGGTCTCCATAGGCCTCCACTTAGGGACACCCCTGACAAAGATCTGGCTTCAGTGGCTTTTCTTAGTCATAGAGACAAACTCTACAACCCTTTTCTTCTATCCTTAACTCTGAAACTTCCAAATTTTGTTGTTTGCTAGGAATAAAACATAGCCGCCTTTTTCAATTACATCTTTACTAACGCCCTGGTTTTGATGGTTACTTCCACTGCCTGAACTTGGCAGTCCTTGAACTTTCTCTGTAGAACAGGATGGCCTCAAACTCAGAGATCTGCCTGCCTCTGCCTTCTCAGTACTGGGATTGAAGATGTTCACCACCACACCCAGCACTAAGCTTTCCTTTAACTGTGTTCACAGTTAGGAAACTTAACTGAGTCAGATCTTGCTCTGAGGTCACCACTTCCTTTCCCTCATTTTCAATCTTTATCTACTTGAACACAGGAAGTAACTTCATTCCACTTCCGGCTGCTTTTTTTCTCCTCAGCTTGCTGCTTCTCATTATAAATCTTTATAAGTATGAACACTAGTAATCACATAACAGACAGTGTCCATGATAGGTTGTTTTGAGATTTCCTCTGCCAAGTGAATTAATCCTAATAGACACACTTTAGCCTAAGGCATAGTCTTTGGACTAAAGCAAAAATCAACACTTTCTTTACCAAAATATAACAAGAATGACCTCTAGGCACCATACTAAAATCCATCTCTTCTGAAAGCAGTTGAGCCAGTCCCCCACAGTTCAAAACGTTCTCAGGACCATTGACTTGTATGCTGAAACTAGCATGATCCATTAAGAAGTACCTTTATTGCTTTCCTAACTCAAAGTATCAAAGTCCAAATTCCTCCAAACAAAAACATGGTCAGGTTTATAACAGCAATACTCCAGTCCCACGAACCAATTTCTTTCTTAGCTACACTTTGTATTTCTGTGTAGAGACCATAACCACAGAAACTATGATAAAGGAAAATATTTAATTCAATTTGTCTTACAGTTTCAGAGGATTAGTCCATAATCATCATGTTGGAACTTGGAGGCATGCAGGAAGACACGATGCTCTAACTGACATTCTCACATCGTGATTGGTAGGCATCAGGGCGTGAATTGAAATGCTGGGCATGGCTTAAGCATACATGAGACCTCAAAGCCCACCTCCACAGTGATACGTATCTTCCAACAAGGCCATAAGAAAAAATAATCCTGAGGATGATTGCTGCCTTAGCACTTAACACTTAACACTTAGCAGCATGACTTAAAAGCAACTATCACTTTTCTTTCTTTTTAGTTTCTCATTTGCACAACAAAATACCTGCTCCAGGTATTTGTTAGTTTTTGTGGTAAGGAAAGTTTTATTTACTGTGGTGACCTGAACGAGATTTCCCCCACAACACAGGGCATTTGACCAATTTGTTACTAAGTTGTGAACCTCTGGGAATGGTGACCTGCTGGGGGAATTCTGGCAGGTTTGAAGAACTTGAAAGTTTGTCTCAATCCTGGTTGTTTTCCGGGCATTGTGCTTACCATCCAAGATGTGAACACTTAGCAAGCACCTCCTGCTTCCATGCCTGCCTTCCACCACCACTGCTTCTAACCCTCTGGAATCCTAAACTCAAATAAACGTCTCTTATGAGTTGCCCATTCCATATTGTTGCATCACAGCATTAGCAGAATAACTAATATGCTCTCTCTAACATCTAAGAGGTTTGTGGCAGAAGGTGCATTTTAAGGCTTCTGAGAGGTAAGAGGCTGTCAGTAGTGTTGAAACAGATGTTGACACTACCACTGTCTATACTGATGCTTTAATATGTGAGAACTATGTTCAAGAGGATGGTCCCACAATTTATGTCAGTTTTCGCTTATTTTTCAGTTCCAGCCACATTTGTCTTTGTTAACATTCTCCCTATGGAGGGCTGGTCATTATTTCATTACAATTTTGTATCAGTTTTTTATTCACATTTATTTTATTGGTTAAAATGATATTTTAAACTTATTTGACTTATTTAAGCTGCATAAGCATGACAAATTTTGACTCTTAAGAAAACAAATTTTCAACAGTTGAGAGTCTAAAACTTCTACATAGACTTCATGAATTCTTTTAAATCAACCTCTTAATTTTGAAATTTAAATCTTATGACAAACAGATAATTCTGTGGATTTTCTGTGCTTTGCACTGGGATCTGATATATAGAAAGCAGGCAATAAAAATCTAACAAAATAATATATTTTGAAAGAGAGGTCAAAAAGCAATTGGAATGATTTTAAAACTTCTGCTATGTATCTTATAACACAAAAAG
This sequence comes from Ondatra zibethicus, assembly GCA_004026605.1. Classification (NCBI taxonomy): domain Eukaryota; kingdom Metazoa; phylum Chordata; class Mammalia; order Rodentia; family Cricetidae; genus Ondatra; species Ondatra zibethicus. The sequence goes on along the minus strand of PVIU01007620.1, from coordinate 27,958 downwards.
CCCAACAATTGGATAAAGTATAGAGACTGAGAGACCTTGGGACACTGAGTCTTAAATGGAATGTCTACATTAATTGTCTCACTGTAGGACTGAGGCAGCCTGGCAAAAAAGGAGGCATGAAGATGGTACAAGTCGGGGGGGGGGGTGGATGACACTAAGAAAATAAATCCTCAAAGTACAGCAGGGATGACACATTTATGAAATCACAGCGACTGTAGAAGCATGCAGAGAGCCAGTATGAGTCTACACCATATCAGGGAAAAAAATGAAAATAAAAAAAAGAAAACACATGAAAATAAATTTTAAAAATATGATATAGAAAAGAAAGAAAGATAGGAAAGAAGGAAGGAAGGGAAGGAGAGAGGGAGGGAGGAAGGAAGGAAAGAAGGAAGGGAGAAAGGAAGGGAGGGAGGAAGAAAGGAAGGAAAGAAGGAAGGAAGATCCTGATATGGCATTATGAAAAAAAGCAACTTCCAAAAATACCATTAAGTTTGTTTTCTGTTGGTCGTCTACTGCAGGCCATGCTTGCTACCCTTGAGAGTAATCTTTGTCCAGTGATACTCCCTTGGAGAAAACTAATTTGCTAGTGATTATCAATTAGAAATAGCTTGTTGGTTAGGAAATAGAGCATGTGTTCACTTCTCCTTTCACTTCCAGTTTCTCATTTGGTGCAAACCCATGCAGTTTGGGTGCATGCTGCCTCAGTCTCTGAGAGTTAATATGTGCCTTGGTCCTGTTGTATTTAGAAGGACTTGTTCTGATTTCTCTTCAGACCCCATAAGTTTTTCACCTTTTACAATTCACTGTTTTAAAATATTTTATAATGCATGCAATGACAGCATATCATCTTGGAAATGCTCATTAGGTTAACCTAGGAGATCAATGTTTTCAATATTAAAATTTATATTTTAGCCAAGCATTGAACTCCTAGGTTAAAATTCTGAGTGTCATAATATCTTTTTTATACAGAGTAAGAATTCAGATAAAATAATGAATAGCCATATATTTTCTTGTATTGTCTTTTGATAAATTACAGAATTTATCAAATATGCTTTGCATATTATTACTATGCATATTAAACTCAAGATATTATTATTTTGATCAGAAACCTGCAATTTCATAAAGAACTTGTATCTGGAAAAATTAACAGAGCAAATACATGTGAAATATTCTACCTAATATTAAGTGCTGGGCTCTAGTTCATCTATAGTATTTTTGTGTTAAGTTAGATAAGTATATTTTGTTGGAGAATAATGCTCTAAAATTTAATCTCTTCATTATACTTTAGCACTGAGTTCCATTCAAACTTTAGAGCTCTCTTGAGGCAGCCTGTTTACATTTCTATTAGTTGGTATAAGCTTTTGGCTTTGGAAAGATTAAATCAACTTTTATTAATTTCTATTTTCATATCCATAAAATGAAGATGATTGTGGAACTGACTTACTAGTGTTACTATACTTATTAAATGATTCAGTAAAAATTCCTGTCTGAAACAAGGAACATGTTGCCAAATTTTTTTTCAAACATTGGCAATAGAGTAGCTTATTTCCCTTATAATGTTTACAGCCATTTCAAATTGATCACTCTTTATATAGTATCCTTTTACATATTATATACGACCAAATATATGATAGTTACTTTAATCTGGAAGTATATTTTCCTCTCTTCCTCCAGAAAATTCCCCTTCCTTCTTCTGATTTCCAAATTGTATAGGTTCCTGGTACAGCATAGCAAATCATCAAAAATTCATATTTGCATGTACACATGCATGTGCACAGATGCACACATACCAAGGCTTAATTCCCACTTAATGATAAACAGCCTTTTCAGTTTTATTATTTTTCAGTAGTACTTAATTTTTGTAGTCTTATGTTTGACATTCCTTAGCTTAGAGAGATACTGCCACTACAATGGGTTTGCCAGCAGCAAGAGTATTTCTTTGATTCCTATATTATGGTGTATATACCATTGACCTCTTCTTTTTCAAAAGTGAATATCTGAGCTAATCCAAATTCATATAATGAATCCATATAGCTTAAAAGTTACCTTGAATTTGTCATGTAAAATATGGCAATCAGGTGTTATAAGATTCCTCAGAGATTAAGAACATATGTTGTTCTTGAAGAGTGCCAAAGTTAAATTTTCAGTACAGACAGAATGTTCTTCACAGTTGCTGAAAACTCCAGTTCTAAGGAGATCTGACTGGCTGACATCAACACGCACCTGTACTCACAGGCAGTTAACAGCTCTAAAACAGACATGAACATATTTAGAACTTAATAATTATAGAACTACTACCCATCACTTAAAATTCCTAATACCAATCAAAGAAGGGAATGTACAGTGACAGGAAAACAGAGAAAGAAAAAAATATCTTTTCTCAGTGTCAGCCAAACTAACTCTTTCCATGTTTATTTATTTACCATCTATCTTCCAAGACTACTTTGAACTCTCAATATCTATAACTCTTGGAAATGCTTTAATCATGCATTGACTCCGTGGTTATTTTCATGGTGATATCCACCAGGTTCTGCATTTGTTGGTATTGCTAAATATCATGTTTTTGATCCATAAATTAAAGATGGTACAAATGTTTATCACAAGAATGAATGCTGTAAGTTGTCCTTTACTTGGTGCTTCAGTAATGAGTGTTTGCATTCCTTTCCTAAAGGTTTGGTGCTAATTTCATTGGGTACAACAGATTTACTTTAAGAAAAGTTTATATGTTGACAATAGAGTAAATAAATATTATATAGTAAATTGATCAATGATATGATTGAAAGAAGAAAAAAATAAACTGTAACCACATTGAAAATATAGTTTTTTTAACAAATTATTTATAGGAAATGAAAAGAAAATTGTTTCATAATACAATTATTTACATTAAGGTCTGAGATGAACTAGACTAACTTATAAGATTAAAATAAATATAAATTTACTAGCAGGTATGGTAATGTAAAGTTTGAAATTCTCTGAATAAATTGTATTTTATCAAGATTTATATGTGCCTCTATGTGCATAAAATTCCATTTATTTCTGTATTTATATCCATGTAATTTTCTGAATATAATTTTAACCTAATTTATAGTTTAAATACACAAAAATGCATAACCACAAAGAAGCACAGGAAAGTAGAATAAGATCACATAAAAAGAAACATATTATTATTATTAATGTGAATTCATATTATAATATCTTGTGGTTTCAATAACAGAATCTACATCCAATCACTGCATATCAGTATTTTTTGAGTGTGACAGTCTGTTTGTAACTTCAGACAGAAAATGCAGAGACAGGGTGTCACAAGATGTTTGCTAGTGAGATAATTATTGACAAATTCTGGGTTTATTTAAGAAATCCCATCTTAGTACGTAAGGTAGAAAGGTGGTAGATGATTCTTCTCATGAATCTTGGGCCTTTATGTACATTTGTGCACACATGAGTGCTTATCTGCACATATGCAAGTGCACACATACAAGTGCATACATATATACACACACACACAGAAAGAGCAAAATTAGAAAAAGAATGGATAAAGATGAACCCAGACTCAACATGAAGTAGTCTCAACTACTTAATGATAAATCCCAGTGCTGCATAGAAATTTGTGACTATGATAATCAGTCGCTAATGTCCTGCTCCTGGGCCACTGGGTCAAAAGTCCTGCTCTCACAATAAACTGTAAAATGACTGGAAGCAAAGCCCTGTTCTCCCTTGGCTTTCTTTCTAGATAAAATAATCTTAAAGCAATGTAGTTTTGTGTATGCTGTACTATTTGCTATCTGAGTCCATCTTTTTGAAACTTAGTATGGAAATTATTATTCTCAGTACCTTCTTTTGACCAAGTGAGGGGTTTCTTTGAAGTTTGGAAGATAGATATGAAATAGAAGCCTTGACCATACAGGGGCTCAGTAAGCATCTACTTGATATTCTTACATTCTATCCATTCACATTGTGTATAACTCCCAGAGTGAAGGTTCTCTAGAGAGAAATGAGGTTTCAATAAAAAAGTAGAAATCTTCATTTTTAGAATACCAGAAGGCATAATCTTATATTTTGTATTTGTTTGTATCTCAGATTATTTTCCACTTGATGGAAGAATATGTCAAAATTCAAATGATTCTTTGGATTGAAAGTCACAGAATTGCATCAAAATATTTCTGTTACTAAAGAAAAAGTACTCTCACATGTGGTTAATTATCTGTATTATCCACCAGAATTTAAAATCATTAAGGATACTGAGGATACCTGTGTCAAGCTAGTACTCAACACTCAACTTACTGCTTTCACTGCTAATGATTTTCAGATGAAATGAAAAGCTTTTCTAAGCATTATAAACCTCAACCTAGAAAGCAATTCCTTAAAGACAGTGTCCTTACAAACAAACTCTCTGGAGTGTCCAGAGTATGTGTAAAATATACATGAAGAAAACATACAGTTTGAGCAGATTCTGTTTATATATTTACCACCACACACACACACACACACACACACACACACATACACACACATACGCACACACACATAAAATATCTAAAATTCACTGAGAGTTTCTAAAGATTTCATAGTTTCATTGTGTAATCGTTCTTCCTTACGCCTTTTAGTCAACATTATCCTCCAGGTATGCTTTTCTTTGTGGTAGTTATTAAATTATAATACAATATGTCATTTTGTGGATGTTAAATGCCAAAGATGCTCTGGGTTGTCTTCCTTGTGGACGCTAAACTATTGTCATTTTCTGTGCCATCACAGAATATGTTCCTATAACATTGTAATTCATGGCCATCTTGGAAGGATTATTTCTTTATAATCTGTGATGAAGAATAATTTATCTAATTTTTATAACACTCATCAAATGTGACATATGTTGGCAAATTACTTTCCTAACTACAAGAACCAATTATTATCCATTTCCCTGGTGTAACATACCTACTGCAATCTTTCTGTTTTTCTACTTTGACTTTTTAAAAATGTTATTGCAAAGTTTAGCTCCTCATGCATATCTGCTGTGTTTCGTATTCTCTCTCGGGTATATTTTTGTCTTCTGCTCTATATAAGGTGTGCAAACTTACCTGTATTTTACAAATTTTTGTTTTTATTGTCATTTTATCATTTAGTTTCTTTGCAAAGTGTATTACAATTTCAGGTAGGTGTTCTGCTTTAATTCGCATAAAAATCATCATTGCCTGAAAGATTTAGTGAAGTCATTTCTAAAATTTCAATTTAAATAGGGTCTCTCCATCACACCAGGAGCAGAAGTGTATTCCTTGGCAGAGATGCCCAGTGCTTCTAAACTGAGCTGAGCCCCTTGTCATCAAAATTCAAAAAGTTCACATGGAAAAGGACCATTGTTAAGGCAGATGAGGATCTCTCCTAGCCTCTGGTGAGACAGACCTGGCCAACAGTTCCTTAAGAGCTTTGTTGGTCCTCTTCAAAATGACCAGCAAAATGATTTATTAAGAACAGAGATTATGTCCTTTGATTCCTCATTTTTTTTAAAGGTTTGGCATAATACAAAAAAAGGTGTTGGATCCCTCATGGATTGTTGCATATGTATTAATTTGTGAAGTGGTATTATTATTATTCTCTTTTAATGTGTCCCACAACAGGTCTGAAATCAGCAGTCGGCAAGAAAGGAGACTCTTCAGGTGTTAATGGCTTTTAAGCATCCTTCTGGCAGTCCTTGACAGGATGCTATACATGCCTGGTTATTTGTAAATCAAAAGGCTACAACTGCCTAGTCCCCCACCACTGGCAGCTCTCTGGGAATGAATGATCTTCAAGGGATGGTAGCCAATGCCTTTCAATGTCTACAGAGCTACTTTTATTTCAAAATTATTGCATCAGTAGTTTAGGGAGTCATCAAAACAGGGGAGTTGGTGGAGAGAGGGACAGGGACAAGAAGTTATTTGGTCATTTTGAAATGTGTTTATTGTGTCATTCACTCTTTAGTGTAGGTGTTTAGTCCCGAAGAATCATTCTGGGGTCTTAGTTAGGTTGCATCTTGATGGTATAACATTGCCTAGCATATATGAATATCTGGTTGAATCCCAGCACTACAAAATTGAAAATAATAATAGTTCTTTAAAAATTATAATTTTGTACATGTACTAAAACATTTGAATTTTTTGATATAAGAACACATAATTGAGTTTAATGAACATATGCAGTACTGTTTAAAACAGCTTAACCATTTTGTGGCATATTATTCAGAAATAGAATCTCTGACAAGAATGCATATTGTTATTTGGTTTTGAGTTATGAATGAATCTCTTGAAAATTATAGTAATATAAATTTTATTTATGATTCTTTCTATAGAGAGGAAAATTTCCTGATCTGCTCTTACCAGTGTATAAATTATATTAATAAAATTAAATCATCCATATTCTCTACAAAAGCCATTTTTTCAGCTTTAAACATGATTTATTTCAACTACTATTGGTTTCCCTATTTATGTTGAGCCCAAATACATTCTCTATATTACATATATTCTCTTGTGTATTCAAAATGTCCTATTAGGTTTGGCATAAGTTACTAAGTAAAAATATATTAGCTATTTAATTGTGTATAAATTGCTTTTCTTCTACAATTCTAAATAACAAATGAAAGTAATGTATTTTTGTTATTGTGAAATTTTGTGCTGCTTACTCCACAGCTAAATTAACTCTACAAAGATTTATATTTATATATGAAAATTTATTCATGAGCTATAATTATAGCTCATATTAAGCCATTTTCTTAGTTTGTAGTAGGCTTTGTTTTTAATCCCTAAAATTTCCAAAATTTATCTTCATGTGTCATTTTATGCCTGAGGTTAACATGGATGATATAGTAAAGTTTCTATATCCTTGCTCCTAACATGAAAGATGCTGTAGAAAATCTTACAGCTTGTGGTTACCTACCTACTGGGGTGTGGCCTCTTAGACCATGTATGCGGCCGCAAATCCTGCGTCCACCCCTTCCTCCTTTTCACTGGCTGCTTGTTTGGGTTGTTGGTTTGCTGGATTCAATCTCTGTCCATCTTTCAAGCAGAGAATTATGATTTTTTGGGGTTTACCCCTAAATAAATAACTATCTATTTCTCAATTCTGAGCTAGTGTGGAATTTCTTTTAAGCATCCATTCATCAGAAAGATACTGTTGATAATGGTTATTTGCTAAGAAATATTCAATTGTCTACATTTGCTAATTTATCTTGTACTTTCTAAAAGGATGTGTACTCCACACAATGTATATGTGTACACACACAGCCATATGCACAAAAATAAAAAAAATCAGTGAAATTTAAGAAAAGATTTCTACTGCCTCAGTTTCACACTAGGCACTGCTACTAGGATACCATAATCTCTAAATCCTTGTTTAATGGGAAGAACTGAAAGCTGTTTCTTGCATATTGTTATATCTAGTATTAGGACGTATATATTTATAGCTAAAACAAACCAACAAAACAATGAAAATCGAGGACTGTAAGTAAGCTTCTCAAGCCATAGGGAACAGAATTCCATCAAATTATATTGGAACATGACATCTTTCATTCTATGTCCATTTGAATTGTATTTATTGAGGTGGGACAGCATGGTATCTAGTTGTGTGAAATCATTTTAGGCATTTGGCTGAGTCACCGAACTTGGATTTCAAAGTATAAGGAGTCATTGCCAAATAATAGACTGATTGATACCTCTTTACAGTACAATTTATATAGAAAGTTACAGGGATTCTTTATAATCATTTGCATTCTCAGATCATACCACAGTATTTAATTCTCTGTTTTTGATTATAGATTTCATTTCTTCATTTAAACTGAATAACAACTCTGTCTTTAAAATTGCATATAGCTCTAGCTAATATTTTGACTCCTATATGTGTTCATCATACACACACGCACACACACATACACAACTAATCCAAACTCCATTTTGCCACAAAGTAAAATATAACAGCAGAAGTAGCAAGATGTTTCTTCCATGGTGTGTATGTTCATAATGCTTCTGAGATCTTATTAGATTTTACAGAGCATTTCTTCTGAGATGCTTTGTCTCCCACAGTCTCCCTGTCTGAATAAAGTCATTGAGTCTCCTCTAAACTTATCTATGCTAACATTGTTTTAATTTATTCTCATGAGCAAAATAATCTCTGGGTGCTTAGAGGTTAGTAGTTAATTACTTCAAGTCCTTCCATATTGATTTCTATACCCACTTATTTCTCTATCCTGGTAAAACAGTAAAACTTCCAACTTGTTTTTATAAAAGTGGAAATAAAGATATGAAAGCTAAAAAAAGAATTTTCTAAACCCTCCCCCTTTACACTGGAAGCCAACAGATAATTAATTACTATGACAGAATTTGCAGAATGTGTAGAGTTTGATTTTAAGGATAGCATCATAGAAAATGTCTTCATTTAAGTCGCATCTATATCCACTATAGCATTGTAGATATTCTACCAGTGTCTGAGAGAGTGATGTTTTTCTGACAGAATGCAGAAGTCTAAGTATCATAGACTTCTTCATGGGTTTCACCCAAATACTTTCAAATTTTTCTGAATATGATTAAACTAAGAAACAAGAATGTTTCTCACTATTAATAACTTACAATAACATATACTGATATATATATTTATTTCTTATTTTGATATCTGATATGTTTATTTCATTGATATAATATGTAATACATAAAACATATAATACATTTTATATATTATATAAATAATAATTTCATTTTCAGATTTTGATCATATATAACCTAATGAAAATCAAGTTAACAAAAGAGAATGTAGCTGGGCGGTGGTGGCGCACGCCTTTAATCCCAGCACTCGGGAGGCAGAGGCAGGCAGATCTCTGTGAATTTGAGACCAGCCTGATCTACAGAGCTAGTTCCAGGACAGGCTCCAAAGCCACAGAGAAACCCTGTCTCAAAAAAACAAAAAAAAAAAAAAGAGAATGTAAAAAGAAGTAATGAAACGTTGTATTTCATACAGAAATCTCTGATTTTTGAGAAGTGATCAAATGATAATTTTAAATTGGGAAGTTGGTCAATGGAAAACAGTTTCTTAAACTTCTAAATTTCTTCATGAACTGGCTGAATAATTTGCTAAGTATAATGATACAGTAGAAATGTAAGTTAATAGTCACTAATAGCAGCTAAATAAAATTTAGTTATATTACATGGATCTATGATATCAAAGCTTCAAAAATACCTGATAATATTGAAAGGGGCTTGTCTTTTAACCCATGAAATTGAGGATCTGCCCTCTGCTGTATAGAAACCAACTCTCTTTAAATTTCATAAAGCTCCAAGAAATGAGAGCTAAGTAAACTCTTCTGCAACTTCTTCATAAATATAAATGTAAATAACTTTTAATGTAAAGCATGAAGTGCTAAGTGAATGTTGAATAAGTTTGTAGATAGTATGTAAATCTGTTTATTATCCACAGCTATTTAATACTGCTAATTTTTTCTACATATATATTCTGTTTCAAGAAAAACAACTAAAGTTGGGAAAAGGCTTAATATATAATGTCCTATTCTACTGTTGAATCTCTGGGATGAACTTAATGAAATTGTAAAAATAGTTTGTTTTGAACTTTACTAACTTAAGTTACTAACTTAAGTATATACTAACTAAGCTCTTGTTCCTAACCAGGGTGCTTCTAAACAGCACAGATTATATTTCTCAGAACTGAATAAAGCTTTCTTTGCTTTACTTATAAATTTCTGTAGAATATCATCATTATTTTGTATAAGAAACAATTAATTACACAGGCTTTCAATCTTTGAAGCTATCTATGACATATAGATAATATAAAAAGAACACAGTAGAATAGAATAAGAAAAAGACCTAAATTGACCAATAGTAAAGAATCAAATATGTTATTATAGGGCATACTTGGGTCTTTGTGCTCACAGGCATGTATGTAATAGAGGAACCTGGAATTTTAAATATATAGTCCTGCAATCCTAGCCCTTTAGGGACTGGGAAAGGTGGATTGTAATAATGGTCATCCTGAACAGTGAAATTTTGTGCAAAATATATAAATAAAGGCACAGAGAAATATTTTCTTCACATTGTTCTATGCATAAAAGAAAATAAAATTAAAATATTTCATATTCATTTTTCAAAAAACCTCATATATATTGACAGTGCATATAGGTTCAAAATGAAAAATTTTCTGTTTTATACGCAAATTGTTAAATGTGCATTTTCCAGATACTCAAATCAACTATTCAATTCATTTCTGAATAGAAGATAGGGGAAGTATAGCCATCATATTTTGTAAGGGAAATCCTCAAATCTTTTGAGTATCAGGTTCATTTCAAAGAGGGGAGCTCAGTCAGATCTTATGATCTAAAACTGCCTTATCATTATGAATCACAACCATTTCCGTGGCACAGAGAACATTGTGAAAGAATTTCTGACACTTCTTTTTGTCTCCGCCCTGAATAGTTGGGGAAAGGGTGTAAATTCTGTCTTGTGGCATTGCCTTTCCAGATATTTCTATTTTTAAGTATTTATTTATGTATTTTCTAACAATGGGTGTTTTGCCTGCATGTTTGTCTCTACATCATGTGAATTGAGAAGAGGTGGATTTCACATGCCATAGAACCAGAGTTACACATGGTTCCTAAAAGCCACATAGGTTCTGTGGCTTGGTCCTTTGCAAGATTTCTTAACCATTGAGTCGTCTTTCTAGCCAGTCTGGAGTTATTTCTTAAAGCATAATTCACCTTGGAGCTATTAATACTCTATGTACTGAATTATAGTAAAGATGACACATGTTTCATTTTCCTTTAATTTGACAGAAACTATATTTTCATATAAATAGTTATGTGTTCAACTAAACAACATGTGCATGTGTGTGTATATGCATGTGCATGAGTATGTCGAGTATATGTGTACAGATTCATACTGTGATGGTTTGAAAGAAAATGACCCTATAAAAGAGGGACACTAATGGAAGGTAAGTCCTTGTTGGAAAATGTTTTCCATTGTTGTTGGAGGATATCTGTCACTGCAGCCTTTGAGGTCTCCTACATTCAAGATACTCCCCAGTTGTCTGCTAATCAGATATAGGACTCTCAGCTCCATCACCATGTCTACTTGAGTGCTACCATGTCCCACCTTAGTGATTGCCAGAGATGGCAAAGCACAGTTGCCTCCATGTGTGGCTCCTGACATGCAGGAAGCAGTTTTCTCCAGGCAACCCAGTGGCAGCTAAATGAGTGTGTTACTTAAGGGCCAAGGAGAAAACATCTATGTGTTCCAAGGACCGCTTCTATGGCAACTGCATATGCATTTGGCAATGTTACAGATGATTCTGGTTATAGCAATTCTACCAGTGTACTTGTTCTTCATGTTCTTTTTCTCCTTCCACAACAGTGGCTTCTGAAAATATTGATATGCTGTATGATAATATGAACATGAGTCTCTCTGATGTGATAGAGTGAGCAGGCATTAAAGCTGTAAAGCAGGCCATGGGGGGAAAACCTGACTAGTGAAAGAATTGGAAAAATTTGGGGAAAATGCAGAAATTGTTCTTTGACTGATTATGAAACTTAGCAAAAGAATTATATTTAAACAGAAAGGAGCTTGACTATGATGAATAAAGTTTCTGAAGAACCTAGGGCTTTAAAGCTGACTGCCTATGGACCTATAAATCAAAATTGGAACTGAGAGGAACAATGGGAAAGGTACGACAATGGAGTAAAACCCACTGAAATATGCTTCTGTAAACTTCAATTAGGTAGCCTCTGAGGGAAAGCCTCAGAAGTTGTTTTATAATTAACTCAGTTAAGAATTAAGAATATAGTGGCTGGCATGGGCATTGGAAACTGGGAAATATCCTGATGAATGATGATGTTCTGATTTCAAAGGATCTTTATACTTCCTGTGAACTGCTTTGCACATGTAATGATTAACCTCTGACAAGAAAAAAAATCATTTTTGTTTGTGTAAAATTTACAGTAAAAGACTGAAGTTTGAAGTTTGCGGTAGAAGAAGAAGAACCTGTCCTGCTGCTGATAACCTGCCAGTTTGCCTCAGAATCCTGTGTTCGTGTACTCATTTCACCTTCCAGACATCCCAAATTTGAGACCAACTTCTCTGCTGAGGCTGGTCTCCAGCAAATGATAATAGAATAAACCTCTGAACATATAGGCAATTTCATTAAATATCATTTATAAGAGAAGTTGTGGTCATGACATCTCTTCATAATAGAAACCCTAACAAAGACATAGTTGGTACCAGGGACTGAAATATTGCTGTGATAGATATGATCAGGTTTTTGTAGAATAATTTGGACTTTGGTACTTTGGTTTAGGAAAGTAGTAGAATGTTTTAAGCACTGTTTAATGGGACATGTTAATAGGAGCATATAAGTCAATGGTTTTGAGAATGATTTGAACTGAGGGGAGCTGGCTCAAGAGGTTTCAGAGGAGAATAATTTTACTGTTTCCTAGAGAGAGTTCTTGTGCTATTTTAGTTAAAAAAGCACCTTATGTTACCCTTGTATGAAGAGTCTCCTGAGGCTAAAATGAAGAGATTTTAATTCCACTAGCAGAGGAAATCTCAAAACAGCCTAGCATAGGCACTGTCTGGTAGTTACTTCTGTATATTCTTCTAAAGATTCAATATGAAAAGTAGTAAGGTTAGCAATGAAAAATACAAGATGCAAAACAATTGAGGAGAAAAGGAGTACCAAGACATGGAATGGAGAAAAATTATTTATTCTACATGATAAGCAGATTTAAAAATGGAATAAAGGGAGTGGTGACCTCAGGGTAAGATCCCACCCATCTAAATTTCCGATTTGTGAAAAGAAATTAAAAACTTAATGCCAAGGTGTCAAGCTGCATGCATTTAATCCCAGAACTCAGGAGGAACAAGCCTCTTCTACACAGCAAGTTCAAGAAAAGTCACACTTAAACTGTGAAAATAACCACTGTAAACAGAAAGCTGATGAAGATGTAATTGAATGGGGGGGTGAGATGTAGTCTAGTCCCAGCAAGCAGCAGAACTTGACAACTTTGACCATATGATTCTGGAGAAAAGGATAAAAGAAAGGGGCAGGAAAAATTTCCTCCTCAACCATGGAAAGCATCTAAAGTCAGGAATGTGTCAGGGGTGTATCTAAATGGAGGCCTAGAGAGGCAATTGTGTGAAGCTCTGAAGTTAAACCTTGGATTACCTTGGAGAACCCAAGAGATTATAGATGCCAGTGCCATGGGTTACCTACCAAGGCAACCTGCTAATAGGGACTGTAACCAGCTCAAAAGGGAAAAGTTTGTTGCAGTCAACAAAAGTTAAAGGACTGCAAGTTCTGAAGAGCATTTAGACATCAGACATAGAGATACAGCATTTGGAGTTTAAATTGGATTGAAGTGGTGCTTACTATTAACACAATAACATGAGTCAGATCCCAGAACATGTTAAAAAGCTGGGTCTGCAGTTACACACCTATAAACCCAGTGATGGGTGGAGATCAGAGTATCTCTAAGGCTTGATAGCCTGCTAGTTTAACAAAAATGACAAATCTGATAATCAATGAAAGACCTTGTTTAGGAATGTAAGGTGATTGAGAAAAACAGGCATACCACTGGCATCTGATTTCTAGAGTTGTGTACACTAGATATGACATCTACAAACACAAACATACACACATACACACACTCACACACACATACACACACTCACACACACAACTTCCTGCCCATCTTCCCCCAAGTTCTCTGTGTTGGAATTTTGTCCGGTTGAGTTTGTATAAGCCTTGCACATATTTTTATGATCATTGTGTTCATATGTGCAACTTCCCTGTTCTGTTGGGAAAACAATGTTTTCTTGATGTTAACTATGACTCCTGAGTCTTAAATCTTTCTCCTATTTCTTTTGGAAAGATCTTAAAGTTTAGTGTTTTGTAGTGTGATTGTATCACCCATTTATGGCTGCATATTTCAGCATCTATTTCTCTGTCTTCTGATCAGTTGAGGGATCCTTTTCTCTTAATTGACACCTACTGCAAGGTTAAGCTTCTCTGATAATTCCTACAAGATGCTAAGGTCTGTGAATATAACACTAAGACATTAGTCTACATTTTAATACCATGTCTAATTATCAGAAAAATAGTATTGATTTTGTCCTTAGAACCTATGATCTATCTAGTTACTTGCCAAGGACCTATAATTAGATAGATTATAGGTTCTAGGAAAGGAAACAATGCTATCATTCTGCTAATTTGACATAGTATTAACATGTTTTCCATGATTTAGTGTGTAAAGTATGGATTCCATCTCACACAGTGGGTCTAAGACCTAATCAGAAAGCAATTAACTAAGCCCAAAAGAGTCTTGTTCTAATATTCTGCACAGTTTTACAACTTGCATAAGTATAATCATAAATATTTTACTTGATAAAGGTGAACAATAAACAAAAACACTAAAAGTAGATGTGTTTTTTTTTAAATAATTAGTAATACCTTTCCTCTGAAAACATTTGCTATCAAGTTTCAATAAAGTTGTAGAGTCCATGGTCAGTTATGTTAAGTCATGTTCACCTATTTTTCTAATCATTTAAAACACATACAAAAACATATTTGTTTTATTAGTATTATTAGGTAGTAGAATATTGATGAAATCGAGGAGCAGAATGCAGTTAAGCAGTATAGAGTAGGAGCCTGAAAAATAAGCAGCTCTGTTTATAATTAGAGAAAACAAAGTCTGCCTTGATCTAAATCTAGATCTGTCATTGGTTCTATCAGCATTTTTGTTTTGGTTGGAAGCCAGAGACACCAAACCTAATAGGGACTCTAATTCATCAAATTCATAATCTGTTTTCATGTTTTTTGGTGTAGTATGCTTTATCTTTGTATACCCTTTAACTAAGCACTTTAATGGACCTGTGCTTGGAAGCTGTGAGCGACCAGAACTTACATAGGTTTTAGAATATGTATCCAACACTCCAAAGTTGACACTCAGACAGAGAATCACACGGACGCCTCATGGCTGGGCGTATGAACTGAAAAGCTGACAACCATGCTGCAATCAGGTAATGTTTTATTAATTCCTAAATTGAGACCCTCAGTGGTAACCTATCCTTGGGAACTGTCCTTCTTCTACATGAGCAGAGTTGTTATATTTGTCTTAAATGCACACCTTTAATAAAACTACCTTCTGAAAATCAAGGTCTTTTCTTTCTGTGAATTTCAGTCTTCAAGTAGTGACACAAGGTACCAGGAAGCACTGGTGGCTCACATGAAGTGATAAAGTGATGCCTTCAAGAAATACTCATTTTAGCCCATATTGTTATCACATAACATTTTTTACTTCTGAATGCATATTTCAAGTATAAATGAGAAATTAATTGACTATTTAAACTTGAAGTGATGAACTTTCTAAAAAGCATGCTAGAATGTTGGACTTCAGCTAGAGTTTTACTAGCTCTTCTAGTTAATAAAGGTATACCAAAGAGAAAAGGGTGACACAGATCAATACTTACTTTAAATAACAACAGTAATAATACTAATAAATATTTTATAGAAAAATAAAAAAATGTAACATACATTATTAAACATATAACCAGAATGAAAATTTCTAGATGCATGAAAGCAAAGGAGAATTCAAAATAAGTTTGGCAGGAAAGATTTTACTCCGTAACTGTCTGTGAGCATGAGAATCAAAGTGGGACTTTAATGATCAACTTTAATGTTGATCTAGCCAAAATTCAGTTTCATTGAGCAAAAATATCCTCTCTTTTTAGCATGGGAATTGGATGCAGATGTAGACTATGTATGTGTTGGGAGTTCTTCACAAACACACTCATATAAATAATGAATCAAAGGCCTTTAAAATGTGGAGACATTTCTACAGGAAATCCCCAGAAGAGATGTGTTTACTTCTACAGGAAACAATCCCACTGAAAATTAGTTCTCACAAGTTTCCTAAAAATATAAATAGTATGACAAAGTGTCAGCATAGCAGCAGGCTGGACCATTTAAATTGCAATAACTGGCAAAGAAATGCAGCCTCCTGAAAGATTTAAATGTAATTATATTTTAAATGTTAACAGGAAATTCCAATAATAGTCAGGACAGTGTTCTGAATTATACTGGTGTTTTGCATGAAGGTAACTACAAAAGGTGCAGGTGTGATGTTTATGTACATCCATGGGCATTCACATGTGAGCATCTGCAAAGTGTCTTTTGAAAATTGAGACATTGAGGTAGCCAGTCTCCATGGGAATAAAAGCAAATACTTGAGAGAAACTGGAAAAGAGAAAGTGAACTCCCGGGGGAAAAAAAGTGGAAAATAAATGCTTGAGGGCAAACACAGTGGGTAGTATTGGACTCTGTGAAAGGGAGCTTGATTTTGAAAACAAAAGAGGAACAAAGATGATAGAAGTAAGCAGAAATGTGTGAGCTTTGTTATCAAGGAGTCTTTGCTATGTAAAAAAGAATTCAAAGTTATTATTAACATATTTTAAAAACAAAATACACATAAGGCTTGAGATTCCTGGAAAGTGAAGATGTAAGCAATGTTCAATTGTTTAAGGTGTGAGCAAAGATGAAAGTAAATTTAATATAAATTCAAAATCCTTCACACTTAGAATTACAGATAAAGAGAACATGGGAGTAAGCAAAGAGCTATTGATCAACAGACCAATAATGGGAGATATTCCTTGTTTTCATACATTTCCCTTTATATTACCCTTATTGACTGAGGTTCTTTGCCAATCCTAAACTAAGAAAAATCATAGGTGGCAGTTTTCACCCTCAGCACATGATCACTCTGGTGTAGAGTTTGTTTGTTTTCTCTATTACGTTGGTGATGAAAGATGCAGATAAAAGAATCCCAGGCTAACTCCAAGATATTTTAGTTATATATTTTTTATTGTAAGGGGAAAACTTATGAAACAGGAATGAGAAGGCCAACCTCAGCAGTGTAGCATGGGAACCACAGAGAGAGAGAGAGAGAGAGAATCCTGAGCAGGCCGGCGGTTTTCTCTGGGTAGCCAAAAGGTCACACCTTAACCTGGTACATCCTATTAAAGATCATTGGCTGACAGCTGTCAGAGATTTTTGCATCACCTCCCCTTTTTGTTTAAATAAGAGAGTTCCAAACCCAATAAAAAATTATATACACTAGGAACAGATATCAAGTATAATCTTAGGATTACAACCAGCATAAATAATATTAACCAAGGAAAAAAATGTTGATAAACATTCTGTTCTAAATAGTCTAAGTTTTGCATTGGAAATGGCATGGCTAAATCATAAGAGGAAAGTAACTCTATCTCTATCTAATCTTCAACCCTATTGAAAACCTGACTCCTGGTCCTCCACACAGCTTACATGGACTGTTCTCCCTCAGGGTTTTCAGGACAGCCCCCATTTCTTTGACCAAGCTCTGGCTCGAGATCTCTCAAACTTTGACACAGGTCCTAGCTCACTCCTACAGTACATTGGTGATCTTCTTCTCTACAGCCCTATATTGTCTTTGTCCAAATAGCCCATCTCTGGACTCCTGAACTTCCTCGGATCCCTGGGATATCGAGTTTCACCAACTAAGGTTCAACTGTGCTCTCCTATAGTGGTATATTTGGGTGTTCAACTTAGCCAGGGGTCTAGGACCCTTACCTCTGATAGGGTTCAGGCCCTGTGGGATTTACAGCGCCAAAACACAGGGGCTTAAATCCTCTCATTTTTGGGACTGCTAGGGTTCTTCCACCATTGGATCCGTAACTTTGCCATTACAGTCAAGCCTCTGTACCAGGCAGTCAGAGAGACACCTACGGGGTTTATTACCCACCCAGCCATCCTCGACCACCACTTTTTTCTACTGCAAGATGTCCTTCTAACGGCCCCTGCTCTTACTCTTTCAGACCCCATGAAGCCTTACTATCTCTATACAGATTTTAGGTCAGGAGTGGCCATGGGAGTTCTAACCAAACAGGTTAGGACTTCAAACCAGGCTGCTGCTTTCTTTATCCAAACAGCTGGACCTCATTATCTGTGAAAGGCAACCATGCCTGAGAGCCCTGGCAGCAGCAGCTGAACTCACTTGGGAGGCTCTCAAGATCACCTTGTCCAGGCCAACCAATCATAGTATATTCCATATACCACCTCTCAGACCTTCTGAGTCACTCCTCTCTCTCTCTCTCTCTCTCTCTCTCTCTCTCTCTCTCTCTCTCTCTCTCTCTTCTCCTCTCCTCTCTCCTCTCTCCATGGACCTTCACAAGTCCAGGTATTTCACTTACTGTTTCTAGAAAACCCCAAATTACTTTGGTCTCCCATCCTGATCTAAACCCTACAAGTCTCCTTTGTGCTCCCTCCCCATCTGATACTCTCTCTCACTCTTGCCCAGAGGCTGTAGAGGCTTTAACCTCACCTCGGCTGGCTCTTCTAGGCCAGCCACTTACAGATCCCCAACTCACCCTGTTTGTTGATGGAAGTTCCCTTATAGATAAATCAGGAAACTGGCAGGCAGCATATGCAGTGATCACTTCCATTAACATAGTTGAAGCGACAGCCAATGAGAACCTCTTAACCAAAAGCTGAATTAATTGCCTTGACTAGGGCACTCCAAATGGCTGAGTCAACGGGCTGATAGCTATACTGATTCTAAATATGCCTTCTTAATAGTCCATACTCATTCTGCACTCTGGAAGAAAAAGGGCTTCCTTACTACCTAGGGCGCTCCATAGTTAACAGCCCCCTTAATAGCCAACTTCTTGGAGGCCCTCCAGCTTCCTTCAGAAGTAGCCATTATTCACTGTAGGAGACACCAATCCTCCAAGGACCAGTGGAGTTAAGCAATGCCAAGGCTGACTCAGTGGCCTGGGTGCTGGCCTCCAGATCCTCTGATTCCACAGAACATATTTTGTTCTTAACTACCCTCCTATCAGCTCTGTTACCAAACAAAAGAGAGGGACTAGCTCATAAAAAGGGGAGTTCACTAAAACAAAGGATGGATGGTTCTATTTAAATAATCATCTCATCCTTCCTCAAGACCAGGCATTGTCAATCATTTCAGACATCCAGCAGACCTTACACATAGGTCCCAAAGCTTTGTTCCATTTCTTGGAGCCCCTCTTTGACCCCACCTATCACTGAGAGAGTATTTCACAGGTTTACTCCTTTTGCCAGACGTGCTCAGGCCAACCCACAGGGGTCTGTCTCTCCACATACATCAGTCTGCACATCAGCTTCATGGGCACCAACTGGGTGAAGATTGTCAGGTTGATTTCACCCATATGACTACTCATAAAAACTCTATCTCCTAAGACTTGTGGACACTTTTACAGGATGGATAGAAGCGTTTCTGGCCTCCAGGGAAACGGCAGATGTGGTGGCTTAGGCCTCCTAGACCACATCATTCTTTGGTTTAGCATCCCACAGACCATCCAGAAGGACAATGGTCCAGCCTTCACTTCCAACATCATGGAGCTTGTGCCCGAAGCTCTTCTGGAAATTCCACATCTCTGCCATCCACAATCCTCAGAAAAGGCAGAGAGGGTCAATGGACTCATCAAATAACAGCTAATCAATCTCTCCATTGAACTCAGGTTATCTTGGCCCTCCCTTCTCCCCATGGCCCTTACTCACCTCAGGGCCATCCTACCTTCCTCTATGGGTTTGAGTCCTTTCTATCTCCTTTATTGCAGGCCCTTTCTCCTTAACTATCACCTCCTAGTCCAAACTCCTCCACTGGCAGGGTATCTCCCATACCTTTCCCTTTTGAGGTCTCTTCTCTGTTCACATGCTGACAAGCTGTCTACCTGCCCCCACACCAGTGGATTCTAATGCCCCTAAACCTATCCTGCTCTCCCCAGGAGACAGAGTACTCTGCAAACAGCTAGCTCCTAGGTCTCTTGAACCTTGATGGAGAGGACCTCAAATGGTCATCCTCACCACCTCCTCGGCTGCACTCCTGAGACATCCATGTGGGTACCATCTCTCTAAGCTTAAATGAGCACCTACTCAGGATACTTGTTCTGTCCAGCAGGTAGGTCCTTCCACCTTCCAGTTTTCCAAGATGCCACAATGAGGGCCTATCTGCTCCTCATCCTGGCACACTCATCTTTGGTGATACAAACAAGACAGGTAATGATAATATTTTTTCTCCTATTTACCTGCCTTCTTGTCTCCCTCAAGGAACAGATGCCTACCCTATCCGGATTACAGTAAACAGGATGCCTCTCCAGCCACGCCTCTCCCTGAGCTTGAACTCACCAACACCTGGCTCTCCTTTCCCCCACATTGCGCCATGCCTGCAGGAAGTAGCCAGACTTAAGTCCATGCCCCTTTATCCTAAGAGAGCCTAAAATGTTGGTCATAAGTATCAACTCAGCTTCCTTTCACCCTTTATACAAAGAGTCTGGAATGTAATCCCGGCATTCATCTTTGTAAGCGCCCTCCCCTCTGCTGCCAAACCTTGACCCCGCCCCAGGAAAGGTCAAAATCATTCCCACAGCCAATTCAAACTGCTCCCAGGGAAACAAACACACAGTCTTCCCTCTTTCTCTTTGGTGGTAGTGTTGGCTTTCTGTTCTGCCCTCGTGCCACCCGAGAGCATAGACATTTAATTAAACCTGGATATCTTTTAATTTGGATTGATTTGGTCTGATTGGAATTATTTGCGTCGGCAGAGTAGCTCATTTTTAGAAATATTCCTAACATAGGTGTTTCTATGTATCACATCTATCAATTCTCGAACATGTGCTGATCTTCTATTAAAATAGATCTTTCTTTTACTGAATATGTAAACTTTCATACTACTATTTGAATAATATTGTATGAACATCAAAGTAAAAATATTTTTGTAGTTCTTAGGCATCCTTATCATGGGTTTTTAGGTAGCAGAAAAATCACTGAGTTATATAGTAATTTCATTTTTGTATGTTTTCAATAATACAATGATATTCATTCCTCATAGAAATGATAGTCCCCAGGGCAAAAAAAATGAAATATTGATTTTAAAATAAATGCACATGCACAGAAAACCAAAAACAATCAATGAACTAATAATTAAACTGTGCCCCAAAAGAAAATTCTAGGTCCAGATGGATTCACAGTTGATTCTTATCAAATTTCTTAATCTGTAGAACTATCCTTTAGAACTCTAAAACTCTGAATATTGATTGGTTGTAATTTTATCTAATGACCTTTGTATCCTGAAACAAAATAAAATCTTCTCTCATGAGAAATGAGGATTACACTTATATGTGGGTATATGAACAAATATATGAACTGTAGTTAGATATTATGCCTGCTTAGTCAAGTGGTAGATATATGTTCTGCTCCACATTTCCATTACTCCCCTAGTCCCCCTGTGTTGGGAGATTTCCAGTATCAGGCCTTATTTCTCTCTTGCTGTTTAGGCCTTTGGCCCCATTAGAGAGCTACTGGTTACTGCCAAGTTATGCGTGGGCCACTAATGGATTATTGTGTCATGCTGGGTATTGGTATCATTCTTGGGTGTCATAGTTAACTAGGACAGTTGGTGCTTCCATCATCTGGAATACCTTCTGCCACCTTTCAGCACCATGGTAACTAGTCCTCAGGGAGAAGGCTGTCAGATCAGTTTCAGATCAAATCATCTGGGTCCTGTTTTGGAAGTGCATGGCTTCTTCAGCAATAGGAAAAATTACCTTCCACCTCTAGGGGCAACCAAGGACAACAGTAACAGCCTATAATGTTTTGGGAGTTTCTTGAACAACCTAACTAACAACCTAAAAGAGGATTTCTTATCCCTGGTGTTGCAGTTTTTGTTAGATTGTCTTCCATTCTTGGTAGGAATATTACTAATCTAGATGAAAATTTTTCATTTAAACTTTATTTTCATGCATAATCTTACAGTAGTATAAAAACATAATTCCATATGAAATTTTAAACATTCGTAATGTTGGTTTCCCTGTTTTCTTCTTCTATATTTATCATTCTACAACACCCTATTAAAAGCCTTCTTTATCTCATTTTATCAGATCGCTTGTATCCTTCTATTAACCTCTGTTTCTCCCATGAACCCACAGTCCAGAGATGGTTCCTTTTTACTTTTCGTGTTTCTGTAATTTCTACAGCATATGTACTCACATTTGAAAACTGAGATGTATGAAAACTCAGATTAGAGAGAACATGTGTTTTTCTTTTTTTGTCAGGATTACATCATTCAATGTGAACTGTTCTATCTTCAGAGATTTACAACAGTATTTAATTGAGAAATTTTTGCATCTATGTTCATGTGGAATATCAGTGTGACATTGTTACCATTTTCATTCTATCTATTTGAATTTATTTATATTGTATGTGTATGTGAACATGCATTTTCTGTTTTAATTTGATACTTGCAACGTAGAATGTGTTTGGAACTTATCCTGCGTTCTCTAATTTTTGAAAGTTTTTAAGAACTCGGTTGGAATTCTTTTAAAGTCTAGCAGAATTCTGTTTATGACCATCTAGAAATTCATTAATTTCTTTTAAATTTTCCAACTCTTTGGAGTAGCAAGTTTTTACAATATTCCCTTATAATAATCTTAATTTCTTTGATATCTGTTGTAAGTTCTTACTCATTTATGATTCTGTTTATTGAGGTCTCTCTTTATTTTTAATCTAGGTAAGTAGGAACAAAAGACTTTTGTCCTTGTTAACTTTCTCAAAAATGAGCTTTTAGATTCACTGATTCTTTGTATTTTTTATTAATTTATGTTTTAACACTTATGATTTATTGTCATCTGCTGGATTTAGATTTGGTTTGTTCTTGTTTTTCCAAATTGTTGAGTCGAGTCAGTAAGCCATTTATTTATTGTCTTTCAAACTTTTTTTTTTCTTTATTTTACATTTCAACCACAGGTCTTCCTTTCATCCCTCCTCCCAAACCAACCCAGTCATCTCTCGCCCCAGCCCAGCCCCCATCCCCTCCTCCCAATGTGTAAGACCTCCCATTAGGAGTCAAGAAAGTCTGGCACATTAACTCAGGGCAGGAAACACCGAACCACAATCAAGAACCAGGCTGAGCTCAGGAATCCAATGGAAGAGAGGGTGGAGAAAATATATGAGCAAGGGAGGTCAAGATCGTGATAGGGAAATCTACAGAGACAGCTGAACCAAGCTCGTGGAAATTCATGATCTCTGGACCGACAGCTGTGGAGCCTCCATAAGCTAGGCCCTCTGCATGTGGGAGAGAGTGGTGAAGCCTGAACTTCTAAACTGTTAGTGTAGGCTCTTGGAGCTGTGGGTTTCTCCTGCAGGACTGCTTTCAATGTGTGCTAGACCTTTTGTTGTGTTGTGTTGTGTTGTGTTTTTCTCCATTAGCTGCACATTGCCTTGTGTGTTTTTTACATTTGTATGCCAGCTGGTGGTGCTCTTTGGTAAGAAACTGGTACATTTAGTAGTCTTAGACTTGGTGGAGAAAGCATGTGATTGCAGAAATGTTTTGAAGTTTTGTAACCTGGTTCCATCCACATTCTACCCACTTTCTGCTTCCAGGATGCAGGTACAGTGCAACCTGTCTTGCTTTTTCACACGTCTTTTCTGTCTTGATGGACTAATTGTGGAACTGTAAGAAAAAAAATAGTCTTTTGGCCTTAACTTGCTATTTCCTTTGGGTATTGAAAAAGTAATTAAAACAGTGGGAATACAAATGACTTGGAAATTAAGAAGCAATATTTAAACCCATACTATTTTTCCTGTTCCTAAAATGAATGTGGGTACTGCGAAGATGGATTGGAAAAGAAAGGCTTAATGCAAAAGAATGTCAAAATGCCTTTTGGGTTTATTTTAGAAAGACAAACTCCAGGAAGAAATTAGAGTGTCCTAAGGAGTAAGACAAATTTAAAGACACAGCAAGTTTCTGACTCAGATGTTGTTTTCACTAAGAAATCTGATAAGAACAGGGTTTTGTATTGTTAATCTGTCTTGAGTTCATTTATGCTTCTGCAATAAAGTAACATGGCTAAAATATAAACTTAAGGGAGAAAGGATTTATTCAGGATCACTATCTCACGTTATCTTTTCTCATAACAGAGACATCACAAGGGTAGGAGCTTGAATTTTCTTGACAAGATCAGGATGAAGCAAATCTCTAATTTAGTACTCACCTCGATTTCTGACTATTGCTCCAACAAGGTTCCCAAATCAGGAAATTATGTCTTCCACTTTCAGGCTGGATCACCTCATATCGATTACCGTAATCAAGGGATCTTCCACAGCTATGTCAAGAGACCAACATAACCTAGACAGTTTCTCATTGAGACCCTCTTCTCAGGTGTTACTGTTTTGCAAGCAGATAACTAAAACTGTTACCATGTCAGCCTATGAAATGCTGCACAGGTAGTTAAGAGTTTTAGCCTAACAGTTGACCTGAGCAAGTGGGAGATCACTGACTCAGGACTGACAGCTGGGGAACCTGCTTAAGACTGAACTAAGTCCTCTGAATATGGGTGACAGTTGTGTGTCTTAGGCAGTTTGTGGGGCCCCTAGCAGTGGAATGAGTATTTATCCCTAGTGCGTGAACTGGGTCTTTGTAGCCCATTCCCCTGTAGAGGGATACCTTGCTCAGCCTAGATACAGGCGAGGAGGGCCTTGGTCCTGCCTCAAGTGATGTGACAGATAATGTTGACTCCCCATGGGAGGCCTCACCCTCTGGGAAGAGTGGATAGCAGATGGGGTGGGGAGAAGGTGGGAGGAGTGGGAAGACTGGAGGGAGAGGAAACTGGGATTGGTGTTTAAAATAAGACTGCTTTAAGTATTAAGTATTAAGTATTACAAAAAGGAAAGAAAAAGCCTATACAATAGAAAGATTTCGTGAGCATTCCGTCACCTTTAGTTTTTTATTATTCTATAATTAAAATGTAAGCAAAAATCAAGGTCAACAGATTATTTCAAAATGTTTCTGTCTCTATCAATTTGAAAGTCAAACAATCAAGATTTTTCAGGACTACTTAGCAAAATCATCAAAATATAAACAGCAGATTATTAGCAACAGAACTTTCCTTCTCTGAGTTACATCAATCAAACCAAACACACCAGTTTATGAAGTAATCTGGGCTAGTAGTCTCAGTTTCTAAATACATGTGGGTAGTTATTAAAGAATCCATTTATAATATTCAGTTTCAATATACTTGCTTAAGATAGGCCAAGATCTCCAAAACATTAGGAGACTATTCACCTAAAAAATTTTACCTGAAACATTCCATTTATTTTCTTAGCTTTTTAAGAATATCTTGCTAAATTTCTAAAGATATGAAAGTCTCCAAATGATTAATATGTCATAAAACATTAATTAGTGGAGAACCCAAAATATAACCAAATGTGGCTATCAGTACAGTGTGCTGGAAATACTTGAATAGTTGCATATTAGTCATGGCTTATTTAACACAAATTTGCACATGTGCTATTGTGTTTCAATTTTAATAATTTACCATATCTGTAATTTAATCATTATTTTCCATACATTCAAGTAAACTGATAAGACTATCCATCATTTTGTCATATATGTAACACACAAGTTTGAACCATGTGTGATATTACTCATGAATTTAAATTATATCCTGACTTAAGGATATTTTAAAAGTAACTACATTTGCAGCTTCATTCAGAATTTTGTAATTTTTAAGCATTAGGATTAGAAGTAAAAAGTATGTAACCATATCAGCGGAAATTATTTATGTGTAGACAAGTATTATAAATGTTAAATTCATTAATAAAATCACTGAAACCTTATTCATGATATTCTAAAGGGTATTAATAAATTAAGTTCAACTAGTTGTCTAAGAACTTAATGAACACTTGTATAGTTAAAAATTTATTTTTTAAAAGTTCATCTTTGTACAGCTTAAATTCTTTTTATAAATGATGTTGGTTATATTGTATTAATTAAATTTATCATTGAAATTTCATTATATTACAACTCAAGAGAAAATAGTATTCATTTTTATTTCTTTTGCACATAACAGTAATATTACAAATTCAATATAATATATCCTGCTTAATGGGATGTTAAAATTTAGCTAAAGGAACCTAAAAATAACTTAATATAGCTGCTTATATTTATAGTGCCATAAGCTATGGTGTTCAGATTCAAAATATACATTATATCAATACTAGTAAAAAACTAAAAATCAAACCTTAATAAAAGAGAGAAAATAACCATAAAAGCATGTTTTTCCAAACCTGCATATTGAGACCTCGTAAATGCTTCAACTATGTCTTAAATCTCATTAATCTTGTTTATATTTTTCCTAATGATATCTTCTGTTTATATATGATCATAATTTCATTTAAAATTTTACTTTAATAAAGATTTTTATTAACTCTTTGAGAATTTCATACAAAGTATTTTGCATATTTATCCCAAGCTCTTCCATGTAGCTCCTGTAACAATCCATGTCCATCACCCTATTCATCAATGTTTGTAGTCTTTAAAGATATTTTTTATTCATTTACTATAACCTTGACTCCAATTTGATCTGACCATATAACTCTGGGTGTGGGAACATCTGCTAGAGTGTGCTTGACCTCTTATGTGCCACAGACTTAAAGACAATTGACTCTCCCTCATTCAGAAAACATCATAATTTTATTCCATATCAGTAAAATTTGGGAGTCCAAGACCCTCTTCTGTATTTTTGTATTCAAAATGTTTGTATTCATCTTCTGCAGATCTTATAACTGCATTCAGTTCTTGTAGTAGCAGTCTTTGCACGTGTAGAAGACGCTGTCTAACTCCAATCCTCCCCAAATTCTGATCATCTGATCATTAAAATCTTTCTGTCTCTTTCCTGCAGTGGTTTCTTAACCTTGGGACAAGAGTGTAATAAAGATGAGACATTGACGCTTGAGTGCTATTCAGTCATGTATGTATCCTCTTCATTTAGAATGACTGTGAATTTACACATTAATTACCATTTGCTGCACAAATAAATTTCTCAGATGATGTCTGAGAACTTCACTAAGATACAGTTAGCGAGTTACTGATTTATAAGGTAATTTTATACTAGGTTAGTTTAGCAAAATAATACTAGTAGTTTTATTCCTGGGACACACAAGTTCTCCAATCATGGGTACTTGCCCAGATTTGCAGAACCAGACATGTATTTCTTCATGAAGGAATAGAAAGATGCAAAATCTAATTCAAAAATATAAATAATTTTCTGGTTTTCCTCAGTATTCATGTCACTATTGCTTCCATTGGCATATCTTGAAGTTTTAGTCATTCTTTCAAGTCACAACATTCATTCCTGAAGAAAACTGTTGACTTTTCTTCCCAAACAATCAGCACAGCATCTTCCAGCACTAAAAGGGCTATCAAGCAGAAAGAAAGCTTTCAGGTGCACATCAGCTTGATTTCTGCATGTTCTTTGCCCAATGTAGATGCTGTCTTTAGTGATGAGTTTTTTTTATCATGTTCTCATTGACAATTAAGAGCATGTACAGGAAAAGAAAAATAATGTGGGGTTGGAGTTTCAAATGGGTAGAGCAAAGGGAGTGTAGTTCAGATTGGGGAAGTATAGATTGGGGTAAGATAACTAACTCTAAAGTTATTTGAATAACAATAAAGAAGCTTACAATTTTATATGTAACAGAGAGAAAGAGAAAGAGAGAGAGAGAGAGAGAGAGAGAGAGAGAGGGAGAGTGAGTAGTATTCTGCATATCAAAACAATTTAGGATATTACTATTGTTCTTAATTTCCAACCAGTAATTGATGGATTTATATATGCTATTTTAGAGAGAAAATTTCAGAAAACAGGACTGACATACATACATACAAATATATGTGTGTTCCTTTGTCCCACGGAGCCGAGCAGAGAGGAGCTGGCAACCCTCAGTAGGCCTGCTTTTGGGACCGGGATCCTCGCCCAACCAGCTTCCGCGGATTCATCTGGACCCTGTCCCGGCTGCACCTGAGCTCGGCCCACCCGGGCTGAGGCCTTGGGGGAAGGGCGAGTCCCCTGCTAGGGGGCCTCCTTTGTCCCACGGA